>JAGDQP010025067.1:0-27269 GCA_022664845.1 Lepisma saccharinum
TTCAGGCCGAACACGACGTATTCTCTTCAACAAACGCTCCAAAACACCTAAATAAAACTGAGCATTAACTGTGTGACCTTCTGGTACAAATTCATGATGAATGACACCCTTACTGTCGTAGAAACAAATGAGCATTGTCTTCACTTTTAACTTTTGGAGACGAAGTTTCTTTCCTTTTGGAGAATCTGCAGACTTCCATTCGGCACTCTGACGTTTAGTAGCTGGATCATAACGAAAACACCAACATTCGTCTTCTGCAACAATGGACAGAAGGAAATTTTTCTTCCTACGGGCAGTTGCAATGATGTCACGGGCGTAATCAACACGCGCTTGTTTCTGTTCATCAGATAATGAGTGTGGCACAAACCGCGCTGCGACCTTCTTCTTGCCTAAATCTTCCACTAAGATCTTACGAATTGTCTCCCTGTTAACACCAAAGTCACCTTCCATCATTCTCAGTCACACAAAGATCTTCTTGCACACGTTCACGGACCTTTTCAATCAGTTCCTCGTTACGAACAGAAATTGGACGACCCGGCCGAGGTTCATCGTCAATCGGTTCCACACAACTTTTAAAACGTTCATACCATCTAAATATCTGTGCACGAGACAAAAAAGTATCACCATACACTCTCCGCATCAACTCAACAGTTTCTGTGCCACTTTTCCCGAGTTTGAAACAGACCTTGATATTTGCCCTCTGCTCCATGACGCTGGCGTGACAAAGGCCTTTCACTTACTGCTGCTACTGACGTCATATTTCCCGTTGTGCTTCACGCGGGACCATGCGGTGTTGCCAGGTCGTAGATGAAGGATTACTCTCTCGAACTCACATATTGGTTTCTATTTTGCATCCTCTGTTTTGTCAGAATAAAATCAGTCTCATTACTTACTTGTCGGACTGTGTATATATATATATATATATATGCATTAGGAAATTTAATAAAATTAGTGACCAAGGGCACTTGGAAGTTAGGTAAGGCCAGGTACGGTTTTTTTTTTTTTTTTTGCACACACGGTTAAATCGTGTTTTTCTCCACAAATATGCAAGTGTGACGTCATCACAATTTCTGTCAATACTGAAATGAGACATTCGTTCTGTCCTTGCGAGTGTTTGCGGAGAAGGACAATCATGACGTGATAGTATTCTCACCATCGTAAAGTATCCTGGCGTGAATAATTCCATGACAATAATATCTTGACTGTTTAATATGTTGCGACAGTTTAATATGTTGCAACAATAATTTCATTGCGTATTAAGAAGAAAAAATACCTAACCTGATTTTTTCCAACCTGTGTGTGAATTTTATAAAAACGTTTAAAGTATGTATTGTTTTATTCACCTAAAAGGAAGAAAAAAGTCTAATCGCAAAAGCAGAGTTTTTCGATTGTATATTTTGTTTACAATCTGATATTAGCTGTTTGTTACTTCCTTTAACTTAAACTTTGAATAAACTGAATTTGAAGTTTTCAAACTCCTTATAGACACAGCTATGGAAAAAAAAAAAATCTTAGTTTGCGTGAGGTTTGTAATTCGAAGTCGCCAAAAATAATATAATTTCTTGAATATAAAATTCTACTATATTTTGTACTAAATGTTAGAAGCTTGGATATTAGATGGTTGTTCTGAAGTGGCCTTAAGTTATTACTTTAGCAAACAACTTCCAATAACTACGGATAACATACTTGAAAAGATAGATAGTTCATACGTACCAACTATGATTATGCAACTTCTATTATAGATAAGGTAAATAATGCTCTCAATTCCTTCTTACAACACCATTCTCATTATCTAACATTTACTAGGATCAACTGTTTCTTATTTCCAATCTTTGAAGTAACAAATTAGGAACAACTAAGTTAACTCATAGTACTTGAAACATCCAAATCAATATCTACTTTTCATGCAATTAATCACATTGAACATGCAGTCAACTTATGCTTTTCATCAGTTAGTGCTCTATAAACACTCATTCTCATGTAATATCCCATCTAACATTACGTTCATGCTTTAACTAAAGTGCAATATACATATTCGCATGCACTGATTGAAATGTCCATCAAAATATTCCATAAATGATTATCAACTATTTCGGAATAATTTCCAAAAGACAAATGACTTTCCACAAATAGACATAAATAACAGACCAGCTATTTGTAAATACAGTACTACCTGATCTCGCGTAGTTCAAAGGTTGCTTCTAATAATTAGAAATTCATCTAGCATTCATTACATACATAACTGCTGTATCTCACATACAGATGCTTATCAGAATAATGGAAACACCTGAACGAAATTGCAACTTACCAGATTAATATGGTGTCGGGCCACCTTTCGCCTTCAGAACAGCCTTGATGCGACGTGGGATGGAGGCATAGAGGTCGTGAATGGTAGCAAGTGGAATATTACACCATTCCTCGTGCAGGGCATCGGCCAGTTCTGTGAGAGAGGATGGAGGTGGAAATCGTCGCCGGAGTCGTGTTTCCAAGATGGACCACAGATGTTCAATTATGTTGAGATCTGGGGATTGGGCGGGCCAGGGGAGGTGTTGAACTTCATCCCGATGTTCCTCAAACCACGCTGCAACAACTCCAGCTGTGTGAATGGGTGCATTATCATCCTGGAATATGGCGTCATTGTCCGGGAACAACATCCGGACCATAGGATGCAAGTGGTCTCCTAAAATTGCGACATAATCGTTGGCAGTGATGCGTCCGCGAAGTGTGACCACAGGACCCAATGAAAACCATGATATTGCGGCCCACAGCATCACCGTGCCGCCGCCATGTTTCACAGTTGGGCGGAGACACTGCAGATCATACGCTTCTTTGGGCGTTCTCCACACATAAACACGGCCCGTGGTTTGGAATAGGGTGAATGGTGACTCATCCGACCATACCACACGTTTCCAGTCGTCAACGGTCCAAGTTGCATGGTCGCGGCACCATTTGCGGCGTGCTAAAGCGTTCTGGTCCCTGATGAGAGGTTTGGCCCGTGCAATACGACCCCGTAAGTTCATGTCATGTAATTCGCGGCGGACTGTGATTGTCGAAACAGGTTGGGGGAGGTGCTGATTGAGTTCCTCCGTCACTTGCGCCGCAGTGGCACGACGGTTCCGCGTGACAATGCGCTTTAATACCCGGCGTGCCCTCTCACTGATGCTTTTCTTCCGCCCACTGTTCCGCTTCCCCGATGTGGTTTTCCCGTGTGTTGTGTAGGCCGTCATCACCTTCGACACTGTCCCTGGCGACACACCTAACACACTAGCCACTGCCGTCACACTCACTCCACATAACCGCGCACCAACAATTTGCCCTCTTTGAAACTCTGAGAGGTCTCCCATTTTACACTACCTCCGTCTGCTGCAGCCACTGCACACTCCTGTTCCACGACGCCTGACGTAGTATGGAGACCGACCTAACACACCACCACCAGCAGTCCGGCGCTGCGGTCGCCACGACACCACTGCCAACCCATACATCTGACGTGTTGCCAACTACAGGTGTTTCCATTATTCTGATAAGCATCTGTATGATACTCGATCCAAACATACTTCGAATAAGTCTTTAGAACACATCTAAATCTTCATAGTTTGTTTTCATCAACAACAGAATCTAACTTCATAATCCGTTAAAAATCATTGAAGAGCAATTTTATTTTATATAAAGAAATATTACATTTTGCATTGTTTCATTAAAATTCCAACAATGCTTGCATTTAGAATTAATTATATAAAATACAATTGCTCTTCAATTTTCAAACAACAGAATTATATAAATTCATTAAACCCTTCTTTTACCATTTCTAACACTAAACTTAAACTAAAATAACTAAAGACTACGAACAGAGGAAGAATTAAGTATGCAGTAATTTGTTTTTATTATCACATTGAGTTATTTGCTAGTTCGTGCTTAGTGTCACTTTCAAATAGATAATATGCCATATTTGCTTTCAACACAAAGAAAAACCATGTGAATTTCACTCTTTCCACTGAAGAATTACGATTCTTACTTGTTTCTATAATACAAGTGTATTTTATTGACAAACGCCACCCATAAGTAACCAGAATGGTTTTATGTACAGTGACAAGTTACACCAAAGAAGGATACTTTATGTTCAATATGATTTTTTTTTTTTTTTAAATAGGGTTCCTTTTTCAAGAAATAAAGAAGTTGAAGGACAGAAAATGAAATTTACATTATTTTGACACAAAACCTGAGTTACATGAAGTACAGCTTATCAAAGTATCTGTGTATGTATTCTCAGTGTACTCCCAGGCTCCTCACCAACCTATAATCTCAAAGAGTTCTTGCACCAAAAATAACTGACACAAAACGATGTTCCTTTTATTGTCCTTTTAAAATAATCTCATGTTAGGAAATGGTCGGTAAGGCTTTAAAAAGGTGGGAGGGGTAGAACTAGCAATGGTGCAGTTTATAGCAGCCCGATATTGTGCCAAATTTTGTGTGTACGCTTTATACCAATCATTCTGTTGCAAATAATTCATACAGGCACTTGATAACCACCAACCGATGGCCAGCAACTCGAAATGAATTTGGAAAAGCCATATTTCATAATTATTTACGTAAATAAATACTCCAATTGATCAGCACATACAAATATGGCGCTATGTAGAGAAATACTGTCACTTCATGTTATGAGTAACATATATTTCGGTACAAAAATCACAGATAATGGTGAGGTATGAAGATGGGTTAGGTGAAGTCAAGTGATTATTTTTTAATTATACGCAATGCTTATCATGTTTAACATTCACTCCTTTTCCTCATCCTCAACGCTGAAGCAGCGAAATATTACTACGTACCTTTCGCTCGTACTCTCTCATTTCACTCTTCCATGACTCAAAAGTTTGTTTTATTTACTGTTTCTCCACTTCCGACTAGCTTATCGAATCGTGTACGAGCAACCAAACAAACACTTTCAACACTAGTTGGATTATTTCAATTGGATCGGGTACGCACTCTGAAACTCCTGGTTCAAGAATTTGATTCAAATATCATTTAATGGTGTATGACGGGTTTAAGCGAGGTTCGAGTTATCAAGAGGCATACGAAACTTCAAGATATAGAGGTGCCAGAACTGACTAACGATAGACTGAGGTCAGCGAGGCGGCTCAGAAAGTTCAACTTCCTAAACTTTGACTTACAAATGTTTACCCGACTAAAACTTTGACTCCGAGGTATTTATACTGTAACTTAGACTTGCACAGGTTCTCTAACAAAAGGTTTCGAGTTATTAAAGTTCAACGGCACGTCCAGATATCAACGAAAATTTGAATTATCTACATTCGACTTGCAGAGGTAAATTAACAAGGAATGCAATAGGGAAGGTGAAAAGGAATGAACAAAATTCGAAATATCAAGGAATTCGAGTTATCGAGGTTCCACTATATTAAATGTACAATTACTTACGTATGTGAGCTTGGCAACAGCATTTGCTTTCACAGCGATGTTGTCTTGGCGAAGTTCCTGTTTTATTTCCTCTATGCATTGTGCTATGTACTTTGCCTGAAAAGTGAATACAAGAATCGATATAAATAGCAAATATTTAAATGCTTCAAAAATATAGAAAATGAAGAAATTAAACTGCAACCTGTTTACTCTATCCACTAGAATAAGTTCGTCTACCACTGATGCAAAATTTTCTAGATCTGATGCGCTACTAGGATAGATTTGAAAATATAGGTAGCTCTTTTGGGTTGGCTTTAGAATTAACAACTGTCGCTTAGACTTTTCATTTAATGCACCATGAAGCGAAATTCTTGAATAATCTATATTGTGAACACTACTGATAAACGTTTCTTAAGCAAACGAGAATTCACTAACACAATCGACTATTATCATTATCAAACATTAACTGTTCGGATGTCAAACATAACGAGCAACTCCATACTTACATTAATTTTATTAACTTTGTTGTCCCTTTTTATTCTTTAGTGTTTAATATGATCTTTCGACTTTGAAGATATCTCTCTCCTAGTGAAGGTTGTTAGTGTAAAAATCAGCAAAGATTGTGCATTTTATGATAAGAGCTTGCAACTTTAGCAGTCAAGTTCATAAATACGTTGGAGAAAACGCCGGGAGACAAGCTGTGGTGTCGCTAGAAAGAGCCCACTTGGAGCTCCCTTTATCAAAATTTTATACCTTCACAAAATTACCTCCAGTTCCTAGCGTAACTATTCCAGACTTAAGATCCATACCTCATTCTTTTTCGAAATGGAACGAGGGCAATAGCTTGAACATATGATGTACGACGAGGGAAAAACAGAAATTTCCTTTAAAAAATGTTTGTTGTGAATTTTTTGACTAACTACTAGGTCAATGGTAAAACCAAATATTTGAAAAACATTGCTATTGTATATGGAATATATCTGCCAAGTTTAATTACAACGCAAAGAATACGTCCAAATGGAATTTCTTTTACTGCATGTATCGGTTGTAATGTAATTCCTCCTCAAGTTGCATGGAAAACTTAAGTAAGATTAATGTTTGGCAGACAGCTTCTACTGTGATTATCGTAGACTTATGATTTGTACCTCATTTTGTTAGCGAACACACTTCCGAGCGAAGAGAGTTCTGGTCATATTTTTCTAAAAACAGAAAGCTGTAAGTAGCTTGATTTTTCACTTCGCATTCTGTCAACGGCGAGAAAACAAGTTCATTCTTTGCTCGCAAAAAGAAGGGGAAAGAGGAAGAAATGTAATTCGAAATCCGCGTTAACAACTGCATCGGTGGAAAAAAAAAAAACATGACTATTATGATTATATATTTTCATATTTAAAAAAAAAATGTTAATTTCTTCTATGTTTAGTTGAATCGTTTTGGTGTTAATGAAGAGAACTTCCTTTGGTGAGACTGAATTGAATGCTGAACAGTCCAACACCCAGGTAACTTATCATGAAATAGGTGACCAGAGAAAAGAAAAGAAAGCTTGGGTCGCCGTTATGAAACCACTTTCACTAAAATAAAACCACCAACCACTATGGCCTAAGCCAGTCAAAGAGCTGACAGCACCTGCAGTACACAGAATCTTGATAAAAAACAAAGTAGCTATTCTAAGTAAACACCGCACCGAGAATACAGCTCAGGCTGCTACTTGCTATTACCCAGAGACCTTTCATCATACTCATCACTCAGTGTCCACTTCTCAGAAAGAAAAGTCTCCTTCATAGGTGCACACACCAGCGCACATTTACCTCCCCCCTATTTCACTTGCATTTATTTTTAATCACCTGTACTACTCCCGTAATAAAATCAGTGCACGAAAGCCTTTGTAAGTAACGCAGAATTAAATAACCGGATCTACCCTCTGAGTAAGGTACAAAGTTCATCTCATATAAAATAAAAACAAAGCAGACCTCTAGTCTCACTATATGCAATATTCACTTATAACACCATCGTATAAGCCAGCAAATTGATGTACACAGGTAGCCCCTTGGCTCACCTTCACGTAAATATATTTCACACAGCACTGTAATAGTCCATACGCTGGAGTAGGTAAACCACACTTAAGCTCAAACAAAAGCAAGTGAAATGTGCATGGTCAGGCCAGGCCAATATGTACCTCTATGAAGCATGAAATATTTTGATCTCTATAGTAATAAAGCCATAACAACGTAAAAGTAAATAAAACAAACTGTAGTAGAATAAGTAAGTATAACTCTGCTAGAATAAGTAAGTATAACTTCAAGATAAAAGCTCAATGCATAAAAAAAGGATGAAAACTGCTAGGGGGATAATTTCCCAGGAATATAAACAACCTGAATGATAGCCCAGGACACCACACACACTAATAATACCTCAGCAAGTTTACGCTAAGATTACCACGAGAATATAAAAAAAAATATTTATGCCATTTGCACTGATAGAAAATTTTAGTACAAGGGACATAGTCCACAGCTCAACTTCAAGTACAGGTGTGTATTTCTTTCACCTGACAACATTTCCGTTGTATCTTACCCCTGTCTGATATACTAGGTACAACTAACGAGTACAAGGAGGATTCTGTTAATAAATTACCCACTCAAAAAATGAATTTTAAGCAAAGCGAAGAAACTTATTATTAACTCTCCTAAACAGACCTATCTTGACACCCTTCAAATAAAAGAAACCCTAACAGCAGTGTAACAGTCTAGTTTGCTGTTTTACTTTTATTCCCCTTTTATTTCTTTGTAATGTTCTGTTTCCTTTCGTGGTCTCCCTATATTTTTCTCTTTGTTTGGTTTTAGTCACGCTTTGGGCGTGTTTCGTTTTGTGTTCTGTCTTTATCTATTCAGGTTTTCGTTAGTCACTAAACATTGACTTGGATTTAGTACTTTATTTTGATTGGATCCTAGTCAATACTTGGCGTTGTGTTTCTCGCTGATTAGTGTGAATCAGCATTCTTCTCCGGTTGATGGGAGAACTGCTCTCCCCTCCATGTTAGTTTTAGTTCCAATTTCACCGACCCAAAGGATGGATGTGTGGGCTTTTCCGTCATTTGTATTTCCTGAGCCCTAACTACAAATCGGTAAATATATGCCAAAATTTAGCTCAACTGAAGAATATTCCGATATTATTTCATCTATTCCGGTGGATTATATTCGTAGTTATTACAACAATAAAATTCGATACATAACAAGACATTTCATCACGACAAATTTATTTCGAAGTTTTCACTGCAATAAAATTATTATTTTGGTTTCAAAGATTATTTGTCAATATGGGTAATATGTGCTAAATTCAGTATGGGGCCACTATTAACCGAATTCCTACATTTTAAGTATCGGGTCGTTCGATTCTAGTAATCAATTGCCAACTTTAGTCACCCAGTTTCCATTTATATTTAAAATTCTCGGTTAGCCATGTTAACAGCTACCATACATCACCGCAATTAGTTAAATTAACGACAATGTTTGTTCGACCATTTTTACGTATCGTTTTTGATAATTTTGGACTTCCATTGTAAATTTAAAACCTCGAAATGATTATTTAATATTGGTTTCAACTACAGCCACTATTCTCCGTTTAATTGTCACATTTATAACATTATTATTGCGTATTTCAATATTTATTCAGATTCATTTGTATAACGTAGTAATCATCTGTCATGACGTCACGCATGCATTAAGGCAAACTGGTTTCTTTCGTCAAGGTATGTTTTGTGTAATAACTCCACTTCTGTATGAAATAATGTGATAAAACCTTTTCCAAATTAAATAGCAATGTTTTTGGATTATATCGTGAAAATTTCAGAAACATTTTTAATCATTATAGAAATCATGAACATTTATATCTGCGAAACCAACTTTCGTTTTCTCTTAATTAATTCATAATGTGTACAATACAGAAGATACAAATTTGTTTCATTTCTACAACACAAGCGTAATCCTCTTCTGATCTTAACGAAATTATTAACTCCGAAAGCTATTATTGTGTAAAATCCAATAAATAAATTGAAATTTTGAAGTCTTTATATTTCCTTAAACATTCTGAATTTCTTTTCAAAAGCCGAATTCACACACGGCAAGAAGACGATGGCAATATTCCCTCCCCCTCTGAGAATGACATTCGATCTCTCTTGCCACGAGTGTTCAGACGTAACAACAAAATCCAAGCATATCTTGCCAATGGGTCATTAACAGGGTCCTGCAGTGGTCAAGACATTACTCCATCTGGCTGAAAGTCTCTGAACTACTTCAGAATTCTTTTCACATCACGTTTGTTCTGAGGAAGACTAGCCTTTTTTGTTTTTATGTTTAGAGATCAGAGAGGCAAAGCTATGTGGTCAAGGCCTTAGCTTACTTCACGTAACACTTCTGCACAGTGGCGCAACCACAAGGAAGGCAGGGGGCATTGCCCCCCCAACTCTGGTCAGACCTCAATGTTGCGGGGGGCAAGAGGCTACATGTTACTTCTGAGCCTCAACATTTAACGCTAAAACGGCTTTGAATTTTCGTTATACATCTTTCCATTCATTGTAAACAATTGTTTTAGTAATTATATATAGTTGAGAGCGTTTGAAAAAAAAATTTTTTTTTCAACCAATGTTTATTTCCGTCTCATTCTTTTCATAAGTCAAGAGTGCGGTTTCCTTGATTCCTCATAGCATTGTTAAACACAAAGAAGCCAAAGGAAAAAAAACTCTACTGTTCAAAAAAACAAAAAAGAATATACATATATATTTTATAAATGTTTTATTATTCTAACCAATGCAGAGACGAAAAACGGAAGTAGCTCAGTCGTTCACATTTAATCCACTAGAGTAAACTTATTTTGATTGTAGCGCATAAACTTCTGCCAATCTGCCTGGAACAGTGGGAAGTAGTTAACTGTCTGGGAATATGTTAAGTCCTGATTCGAATTCTGAACATTTCCTATTTTGATTTGAGTGAGTTTAGTTTAGACGGTGATGAAGCGACAGCAAATATTGTTTGAGCTATTAAAATTTGAAAGAAAGGAAGATGAACAAAGAACAGATTTGCAGACCGAAACGATGGAAACAAGTTAAGTACTAGCTCAATTTGTATAGCTATAAATCGAATGTGTATCCAGTCCAGTGGATACTATCCATGGACGCCCGCAATGGCAAAGAGGGAGGGAGACATTCATTGCCTTGCCCCACCTGGATTTTTGAAATTGTAAAATTGTATAGGCTGTTACCAGGGACGGTGCCCGGGGGGAACGTGCCCCCTAAATTTTCCCTCGGTCCCCTTCTTGTGTCCTTCAGAAATTGTAGATGAGATGTAATATTTTGTATTATTATTACACAGTTTGTATACTGTAAAATCTAGTTGTGTTAATTCAACACAATGCGGTGTCCCAGCGTGACTATCACTTTTGTGTGTTAAATCAACACAACGCACGTTGTTGATTTTGGTACTGTGAAAAAAAAAGTTACGGCAGCAGCGAGATTTAAACATGAGTTGCTCAGTCTGAAGTCGAGCGTCTTACCGACTTCGCTAAATCGTCAGACAGAAAAGACACTAGATGCAAACGATATTTAATGAAGAACATTTGAATTAAACGACTACACTATAGATTCAAACAGTGTATTGGATTAATTATATGTTGCTGAGCCCCTAAAACAAACTAAGTTACTTGCACGACTTATCCCATGGTTTAATCACTTCCTATTTGTCAACTGGGAACCAGAATTCCCATTCATTGAGAATATTCCATTTCTATGAAAGCAAGTAAGACTGCGACAGCGAAACACTTGAGCAGAATTACTGCCTTCTTATCGTAACAAAATGTCAAATACTGCGCTTTCTTTCATTGAAATGGAACATATTCTCAATGACTGGGGACTGTGATCCCTATTTGAACAATGGAAAAGTGATTGATTCATGGCATACGGTAAGTCGTGACAATAACTTTCTTTGTGTTTGGGGTTCAGCAACATTTTTTTTAGCCTCTATACTGTTTCAATCTAGTGCTCTTTCCGTCTGACAATTTAGCGAAGTCGGTAAGGCGCTCGACTTCTAACTGAGCAACCCATGTTCAAATCTAGCTGCTGCCGTAACTTTCTCCCTGTACCGAAATCAACACCGTGTGTGTTGATTTAACACACAAAAGTAGTAGTCACGCTGGGACACCGCATTGTGCTGAATTAACACAACCATATTTTACTGTGCATTATGTTTGAATTGCCCCCCCCCCAACCCAATCATATGCCCCTCCTGTGCCTCCCTCCCCAACTGTGGGGAGTTAGCGCCGTTTCTGCCCACACAAGTGCTTTTGTGTTACACAACATTTCAATGCAGCTAATTTTTCATGGAGTTGTCGATACTTTTGTTTCCAATTATAATCCTTTATTTTTATTTTTTACAATGGTTACAAGAACTTTTAGTTTGTGCATCTTTTGTCCCCTCTGGCAAGAAAGTTAAACGAGTTCAACTTAGTAGCAATCTTGCTGATGGGTAGGCAAATCGCTAGTCCCACTCATCTTGTGAAATTGTTACCGATGGAAGGAGGGAAACTTTCCACCGACTTTTTTTTAGCTTGTGACTACCGCTAAAGAACATAGTCTATATAACCTCTCAGTTAACTAGGTATTACGTAAGGTATTAGTTGAATAACCATATACAGTGTGTGATATTATTTGTGTTGTGCAGTGATTTAATTAACGTTTACTATGATATTTATTTAAATTAAACTACATTATCCATAATTAAGTAAATTTTGAAAGCAATTGATACTAATTTATTTCTCTATTTCGGTTATCCTAGCGTTTTGAGAGATGCGTTTTAATTTGATTAGATTTGGTTCATAAATCTGTAGGCCAGTGGTAGGATTCTTTCGTCAGCTGTGATGTGAAACATTGGGAAAAGAACTATATATTGAATTCTGCAGATACAGCGTTATGATATATGAAGTGACTCCATAAAGTGATATGTGTTAAGAGATTATTTGCATTTGCGATAGATAATGACACGACGTTTAGGTTAGATTTTGACCGTCGTTCGTTGTGTTCGTCGTTTTTATTTCAGGAATTGCGATTCCAGACTGGGTGTGGGCCCTACTAAGGTAAAGGTAAGACATGGTCTTTTGCCACCCTGTAGTAAGTACTTCGAAGTGATTAAAGATGCAATTTGAGTCACACATGAATTGTTATGCGTATCATTGTATGAAATCATGCCCAAGTACAGATTTTCGTTTCTTTCTTTGACTATCGCTAATCTGAACCTGGTACTTCAGAGTATTAACCGACGATCTAATTAAAAAGATTGGAGGTGTCGCCTTATTGGTATTTCCTCCCTCGTACAGCTTTACTGTCTTTTAGCAGCAATCACAAGGATCTGGAATCCTCTTTCCCAGATAATCTTAAATCTGGAAGACATTTCTGCACCGCTCGTCTGGGGTGTAGAAAATGCTTGGAGATACAGTGTGGTTAGATGTGTTGCGTGGGTACTCTTGGCTCCTGGCGACCCTATTTCTATTCCTGGGTTGTGGCGTTACAGCAGGTAGAGGATACACACACAAACTCACAACACTGAACTGCGACGCATACTTGACTTATGATGCATGTCAAACAACTATGTGCTAAATCGTTTACTTTAGCTGTCACTGAAACTAACCTAATTTATATTACAGCTACTCACTACTGTTAACTCTATTGAAAATCATGGGTAAAGATATCACGAACCTGTTTATTAACTTCCCAAAATATATTACGTCACATATTTTCCTTTTTACGTGTCGAGTAGCAAAACAAAAGAATGACTATATCAGTGTAGCCAGGTAAAAGTAATAATTATTGAGTATCAAGATTTTAGAACTATTTGAACTAATTGTGACAATGTTTGGTAAGAGTCCAGAATCTAAATACAATTGACTAGCTGCTTTCCATTGTAATAAAAACACTTTTAGGGTCAAAGTTGATAGTTTACAGAATTTAGTAAATATCTTAATAACAACATGTTCATTTCTGAAAAACTGAACTAACAGTAAATAAATGAATTTTCTTCTCAGTGATAAGCTGGTCTGCAAAATCAGTACAAAGCAATTAACAATTAAATATGTGCTTTTCGTATGTACATTGGCCTCGACAAGGAACAGTGCAAAATTAAACTACATGCATTATTTACACCTTTTTACAACGGTTGGCTGGCCATAACTGATGTCACAAAGTCATAAAAAAAAACCTAATGAAAAATGAATTTGCCAACATGAAAAGTTTTCACCTGCTGACTAACAAGACTGTACCAGGGCAAGGACATAGTTTTGAAGTTAAGAAAAATAATTAATCTAAAAAGGTTATTTCCCACTGGCATATGACAACTTGTTATATCAGCTAGATCTTAATTAAAGTATCTTAAAAACCTTATAAACTGTATATTACGGTAAAATAAATGAAGTATTAGCCCATTTCTATGTATTTAACTTTTTCTTCCTAGATTACCTAACCTTGTGAGTCTTAATTTAGAATATGTCAAAATGAATATTTTTGCCTAAAGCGTTTTACACCATATTTTGAATACAAAATTATGACTCTAAATTATACCAAATGTTTTCCTGTACAAGCGATAAAGATTTGCAGCCATAAGGTAGGCACAGGATATTAAAATTACTCAGTCATTCTGTCAGATGACAACACTTCACTAAAAACTTGTTACTCGCCTACTTCACCGCTGCTCTGAATAAAATGGAAGGCAATCAGCTATTCCAAGGGCCTCCTAACGATGAGTGGTAATGAAGTCGTAAAATTACTAATATGGCGGTTCCTCACCACCATGAGGCAGCATCAACGAAAAATATTTATGCAGAATCCTCTCTAATTTCTGCATCCCCGGTGAAAATTTATTGTTCAAGAAAAGCAAAGGCACCTCACCTTACATCTGCTGAACATCGAAGTCGGCAATCAAGGCTATTGATATTGGAATCAAGAAAAAGCCCTTCTGCTAGAAACTTTCAAAACCTCCGTAAATTTACGCCATCTCCACTCTCCTTGGTGGTAAAAACAATCCATCAATCCCGTAGCAGAAAAGCAAAGCCACGTTGGTAAAAGCTATCGAAACCCGAAGAAAGTAGCTTCAGACATGTAGAAATCGGAAAGTGGACTATCTTAAATTAACTCCAATCACCAGAGAAATCTTAAGGTAAAGTTAAAACCACAATATAAATACTAATAAATAATAAACATCACAAACGCTGAGTCTATGTTAGATGAGTAAACCTGTTCAAGCCACAACATACACCACCTTTTCCATATATCTTAGCCTAAAAGAAAGAAAACAGAAAACTTCTCAAGAGCACAGCCAATGCCCTCTATTAACAGATCTGCAAACTATTGTAGCACAGAAAAATAATATGCCTTCCTTTTGGCTCTTGTAATGCGTCTAAGTCTTGTGAGCTCTTTGCACCAGAAAGGGACGTTCGCCAAATTTGTGTTACCTATCGATCCCCCCGGCGGCAGTGTCGCTTTTATTGCCCGAATTGTGGAATTTTTTAGTTCTTCAGCCAAATTATCTAAGTTGATATTTGGTGTTATTTGTGGTAGTATCAAGTTTGCTTCAAATTTATCTTCGTTCATCCGTAAGATGTTGTAGCGTATTTGTTCACCTTCTTCGACAATGCTCCGTGCTGCTTCCGGTTTAGATACCGAGACTATAAACTTGATTGCATTATGATCGCTACTAGTATTCCGTCCAATACTTGCCATTCGCTAATTTGATTGGCCAAATTGGTAGTTGTAAGCGTCACATCAATGTTTGTTCCGGCACCCGCTCGGCCCCGAAAGGTTGGGGATTCTCCTTCCTGGTTTGCTATTACTAATTCATTTGCCATAATTAGGTCTTCAAGGGCTTCGCCTCTCCTGTCTCGATCTGTTAGCACATTACTGAACCACATGGGGGATTTTGCGTTAGCATCCATTGTTATTAACATTTTATGATTTGAATATTCGCTTATAATGGTGTTTAGCTTGTCCAAAAAGGGTTCAATATCATATTGGTATTGGCAATAAATTACCACGTGACCAGTAGTAATTGGCAGTAAATTACCACCAATTACCACGTGACAGGTCCTCTTATTTTTGGGCCCTGTTCTAAATTTAACTTTAGTGTCCCTCATTGCCTTCTGCGCCTCTTCTTCTTCATCTATGTTTGTATTAATAATTTTCCTCACAATTTCCTCATCCTTCAGATCAGATTCCACGTTATATACTATGATCTGTGGATTGCGCTTCTTCTGTTCCTCTACATTGAATGTTTCCTTTATCCCTTCCTTGTTAATTATTTTATTTGCATCTTCTTTACTTTCGGCCTGAACAACCATTAAGTTTTTTCCCGTAAAAATCGTTGCTCTTATCTTGTCTTTCTCCGGATTGATAGTCTCTAGCCAGCTCGATCTTAATTGAGCTAAGGTCTGTCCGGCTTTCGGTCTTACAAAAAAAAGATGGTTTTTCTCTGTCTGTAATCGCAGCAATTTTCTGTGCTCGCTCTGATATTGGTGGTCTTTTCACAGCATCAACGAAGGTCGGTGTTTTCTGTCCGAATTTGTCCAAAATTTCCTTCTCTTTCTTCATTGTTTCGCTAAATCATTACGGTTCCTTTGCTTATCTTCCTCGGATTTCATTTGTATAATTCTCTGTTGGAGTTCAGCGCAGCTTGCTGTAATAGCTGTAATCTCAGTGGAGTTTTCTTCCACTTGTTTACACAATATGTTATTTTCCTCTGTTGTTCGTTCCAGTATCCCCTCCAGTTTAGCTGCCGTTTTTTCCTGGTTGTTTGTCTTTGAGTTCTTCGCGTAACCTTTGTATTTCCCTTTCTTGAATTTTAATCCTTTCTCTTTGGGCAATTTCCTGCGTAGAGGTTGTTTGTGATTCCACCAAAGCGACTTCTTCCGTGAGTTTTTGTATCTTGTGCTCATAGTATCTTCCTTCTTTCTACCAGTCTTCCCTCCAGCAGCTCAATTCTACCGAGCCATTTTGTCAATATCCCTATTATCCGTTCCCTTTGTGCTTTACCCACCTTCTTGACATTTAGATTACTATCGATGCATTTTATTGCTTTATTATATTGTTTTATATAGTCAGCTTCCAGTTTGCTCAATTCTGCATCAGTATCATCTTCATCACTTGATTGCTCTTCATCTTTGGGTTTCTTTTGTTTTTCTTCCTCTCCTTCTAAAGGTGATTCTAGTTGTTGTTTGCCTCTGATGGGTTCAGTTGCTTCTTGTATGGATTCTACATCCATGCTTAGTTCACTTATAGAGCTTTTCTTTGGTGGTGTTCTTATAAGAGGTGTTTTAGGTTTCGCATCTCTCTCTTTTTTCTCCATTTCGGCCAATCTTTCTGCATTCACCTTTCTCCTTTCAATTTCTTCATATTTCTTCTTTAGTTCCTCTTTCATTTTTCGTATCGTTTCTTCAGTTAACAAGTACTGACTGTATTCTATCTTTTCAGTTAACAAGTACTGACTGTATTCTATCTTCCTTTCTTCCCTGGTAGTCGGCGTACCCGTTGTTCCTCTGGTTGGTGTTCCTTTTTTCTTTGTTGTTCCAGAAGTTGTCTTTTCTATCTTTTTCCTTTGATCCATTATCCGTTTTCGCGTTCGCGTTCACGTGCTAACGTTCGTATCTTCTCACGTTCGCGGGTTCGGCACCAGTTACTATCGGCATGTATTTTTTATCTGAATACAAGTATACTCGATCCAGCACACGACCGAAGAAATGCACAATGTCTTCTGCCTTCGCAGACGCGCGCGATCAAAACTTCCTCGGAGACGACAGGATAGTGTTTTGTACATGTAACGTCGCTTGAGTCACCAAGCCACTTACTATTATATATGCTGCATATGAATTTACAGAAACTGGCAGAATGGTATGCAACCAACCTAACTGAAGTGTAAGGCTGGTTGCCTACCACCAAGTCACAGTCACACTTCAATTATACGACAAAAAAACAAAAAAAGAACAGAGTTCATTCTTCCGCTCTGTTTCGAAAATGCAGAGTTGCATTTCTTACATATCGTTGACCTATTGCACATGCACACACAATAAGTAAACTCTTTAGACGTGGCTTGTCTTATAGTTCTGTAAGGGTTATATATGACAACTTTGGTCTTTAATAACTCCGCTCAAAAAAATCGAGGGGAGTTAAAACTAGCACAAATTTAGCTTCTAGTGTTACAAAAGGTGTTGACTTACTTGTCTTTTTTGTCCAGTTTGTTTTTACAACTTATTTTGCAATTCACACTGGAGCAACACCAGCACACATCTTACCGCTACAATGCACACAACTCCTAACCACACTCTATTCAATCGATACAGCGAAAGAAATAGCTAAATCCATTCTTTTCGCGGCCAAGAGCCGGAAGCACAGGAGAGAGAGCAGAAATACGAAAGAATGATAATGTGTACAAAGTAATGCAAGATGCGCAGCGATTAATGGAAACCAGTTGAAACTGTCACATTATACCGACTAAACATCGTACTCATAGCCGTAAACATTACTGTCATATGTAAAACAGGGTTGACAACTCAGCTCGAAGTTTTTTTTTAAAATAGTACTATATAATATTTTTCATATATTTAAAACGCACATAAATTAACAACCTAACGTTTGAATGCTCTCCACACAGAAATGAAAACTTTAGGAGAAATAGGGCAAAACATCATGAAACCAACTGCATAGATTTTATGGGTCGACACTGTGAAAAATACAAGTGCATGGAAAAATGGGGTAAACTAGATGGAATAGATACATCTACAGTCTACTGAATGTTAATTTTAAAAATCCAGGTTTTCCAGATAATCAATTTATAACATTTTTCTTCTCGAAAGCAAAAACAAAACGTTATTAATTAAAAGAAGCATATACCAAGCGTATACTATTTCTTTAATTCACTATAGATCATAAAAAACAATAATTATGTACTAACTAAAATGTACGTTTTCGAAAGATTTTAAACAAGAAAATAAAGTAGACAGAAGGCAGTTGAGAAAATTGTGCAGTAACAACCAAATAGTACAACCTAAAGGAGTACTGCACATAAGGGCCCTTCTGTCCCTCAACCGATTTTAATGAAATTTTGCAAGTTATATCTAGACAATAAGACAGTTCCAATAATCCAAGTCCTATGTCCATACCACTTCCGGTTATCATGGAAAGCGCATCCAAAAATGACCACTTCCGGATTTTAATTTTTATAGTGTTGTTCAAAATAAATTCTGGTATCTCAAGAATGGCGTAAGCTATCAAATACAAATTTCGTATGGAAAGTACTAATATAATGAGCATGTTACACTGTAAACCAAAATGCGAGCATGTCTTCAAGATAAAAACATTTTCGTCGTCGATAGAGGCTTCCAGGATTCACTCCATCTTCTACCAGATCTGAAATGCCAGAGTTCCTGAAGAAATGACAAAAACAGCACACGACCTTGTAGGCAAATAAATCAACGATAGTAACAGGAATACAGTGGGTGGTGGAACCTGCGAATAGCAGAGTTAAGCAGTGGAAGGCTCCGGATCATGTAATACCCAACACACAAATAGGTAATATAGAGTACGTCCGTATCGCTTTCCATTTGCAACGTCTATCGCTTTGCGTTTGTGAGAGACATTTCTACAGATGAATATATCGCAAGGAAAAAATGCAGTTACTTGTGGAGAAAACTAATGGTTTACAAGAAAATGTCAATAATGAACGGTGGGATAGCAGTAAAACACAAGATGTAGTTGTCATACAAAATGTGGTTTGAATATCATAAGAACCTTCAGACATATGATGGTTTATTTAGCTGAATTTCAAACATACTTCCACGTGAGGTACCCATCATTAGAGTATAAAATGTTTCTTTTAACCATTAGCCGCCATAAGTTACAAAATGATGTTTAAATATATTCTTCTACATTACATGAAGATTATTGGAGCGAAGTATCGTTTTGTAACTGGTAGGGAAAGATGTGTATAAGCTTAAATCCGCTGTTTGCCCATAGATGGCGTTCGTGAGCGTATGAAGCTGCCATGGGCACGCCAAACCTATTGTGTGGATGAGCTGGACCTCTGGCAACACGAATCAGTGCACATAATCAGCAAGTGCAGACAACAACACACAGTGTTCCGTTGGTAAGCATGGCTAGTTTCGTGCCAGAAAAAGAGCATATGTGGGAAGCTCTGCTTTTCCGCTTCCATTTGAAGAAATCGGATGCCGACGCGCATCGAATGCTTGTGGAGACCTATGGTGTCAGTGCTTTATCCGAAACAACGTGCCGAGATTGGTTTCGTCGGTTCAAAGACGGCAATTTTGACCTGAGTGACAAGAAGCCTGAAAATCGGCCCAGGAAGTTTGAGGACCATCAATTGCAGGCCTTGTTGGACGAGGACGATACCCAATAGCAACAAATGCTTGCCGAGCAACTGGGCGTTACTCAAGCAGCCATTTCCATGCGTCTACGTGCCATGGGAAAGGTTCAGAAGATCGGAAAATGGGTGCCGCATGAATTGACCGATCGGCAGCTGGAGAGACGCCAACACACATGCGAAATGTTGCTCGCCAGACAAAGAAGAAAGTCGTTCCTGCATCGGATTATGACGGGCGATGAAAAATGGATATATTTCGCGAATCGGAAACGCCAGAAATCGTGGGTTGATCCCGGCCAACCATCGACATCTTTCCTCGAGACCAAATCGCTTCGGACGAAACACGATGCTGTGTGTTTGGTGGGATCAACATGGTATCGTCTACTTTGAGCTGTTGCAACCGGGTCAAACTTTCAATGCCCACCGCTACCACCAACAACTGATTAACATGCATGACAAGCTGATATTCCTCCACGACAACGCCCCATCGCACACGTCAAAAGTGGTCCAAAACTACTTGGAGACACTTAAGTGGGAGGTGCTACCACATCCCGCTTATTCACCAGACCTGGCCCATACAGACTACCATCTGTTTGCGTCGATGGGCAACGCCCTCGCTGAGCATCACTTCGATTCGTATGCAGACGTCCGAAAATGGCTTGATGAGCGGTTTGGCTCGAAAGAGCAGGACTTTCTTGCCCGAGAGGTGAGCAAAATGTGTAGCTAGCGAGGGAAAGTACTTTGAATAACTTGCTCTGTGCTTTCTATGAACACACCATGTGTTTTGCTGACTACAAAACACCGGATTTAAACTTATACATCTGGTAGCTGGTACATAAGAAAATCATTCTTTATCTCCAAAACGGTTACAAATATAGTCTCTCGGTTTACACTGCAATATTTTAATTATATTGGTACTTTTCAAACGAAATTCGGATTTAATAACGTAAGCAATTGCGGAGATAACTGAATTTATTTTGAACAAAACTATAAAAATTAGAATCCGGAAGTACTAACTATTTTGAGTATAAAATGTTCCTTTTAACCATCAGCCGCCATTAGTTACAAAATCGCCGATTTTCAAATATGTTCTCCTACATTATATGGAGATTATTTGAGCGAAGTATCGTTTTGGAACTAGTGGGGACTAATGGTTAAACACAGAGTTTCCTGAAAACTAATTTTTATCTCCAAAACGGTTGAAGTCTATTGGTATACGCCGTAACATGCTCATTATATTAGTACTTTCCGTACGAAATTTGTATCTGATAGCTTAAGCTATTCTGGAGATATCAGAATTTGTTATGAACAACACTATAAAAATTAGAATCCGTAAGTGGTCATTCTTGGACGCGCTTTCCATGATAACCGGAAGTGGTATGGGCATAGGTTTTGGATTATTGGAACTCTCATTTTGTCTAGATATTACGTGCAAAATTTCATTAAAATCGGTTGAGGGGCAGAAAACGGCCCTTATGCGCAGTACTTCTTTATAATTCATATTTTTTTAAAATAAAGTTTCAACGAAAAATTAGTTCTATTACATCCAAAATTAAGGAAATATATATTTCCTTTTAGCATGTTTAATTGAAAAGAACAAATACTTTTTAAAAAGTCTAAAATGTGCTTTCAATAAGAGTTAAACCAAACTTCGAAACATTTTAATTCACATGGTCATATTTTATTAGATACTCTCTTAATAGGGAATGGCTAGTTACTTTGTTTACACAAATGCATTTATACTATTATTAACTTAAAACATTTTTCTTCTTGCAAACAAAGTATGTTTATTTTATCTATTACCCGACTAAGTTAAAGTTGCCTAAACACAATAAATAAAATTAATTCAAATTCAATTGAATTTAACCTCACCTACTAAGACTTACTTTAACGTAAAGTTTTTAATGTCGATCTCTTAAGTGGTTGCTTCAATATGAATTGGCTAGGCCCTTCGGAACGGTTCTAGCGTCGTCTTCAGGCCTTAATAGAGATGTTATTTAAGGAGATCTGTAGTTTTTTGATAGATTATATGGTTTGTGAAGTTAATACATATGTATATGTAAGTATGTGGAAAGATGTGTATTATTTAGTAACAAACACTTGAGTCCAACTGCGGTCATATTGGAAGAACTGGAGTCTAATATCTGCCACGTGTAGGTAAAATATATTTAGGCCATACGTACAACAAAAATTCCTGTTCGAGTATAAGAATTATGAAAGTTAAGAATTATCAAACATATTGTATGTACAGGTAAGCACTTACTTACTCTATGGCTTACGGTACTCTATGGCTTATGGCTAAGTTCATCGCCGTAGTAACAAACGTCGCCATAGGATTCTATCCTGGGCAGGATCATGCCAGTTTTCAACGCCTACTTCTCGAGATTTCTTCTAATATTGTCATCTCGGTCTTCCCAATGGTCTCTTTCCATCCGGCTTTCCACCCAAGATGGAACAGAGTCTGCATTTTTCTCACATAAGACAAAATGAATTTAATGGGCGGTACCAATGTTCACTATATTTTTCTCCCATCCGAACTACATGGTTTGTCTATCTTAATCGTCACGATTTCATTATCGGATGAGTTGTACAGTCTGTGAAGTTCTTCATTGTGCAGTCTCCTCCATTCTCCAGCCATCTCATCCCGTATATCTTTCTCAAGATCTTATTTTAAAACACAATTAATTATGTTTATCTGCTAGAGTCGGACTCCAACTTTCGCAACCGTGAAGTATTACTGGCAGAATAACCGTTCTATATATGCTCAAGTTCAACTTTCTTGATATTAATCGCGAGGTTAAGAGTTTCAGAACTGAACACAAACATGCGTTGCCTGCTACTAAACGACCTTTTACTTCTTCCGTGACAGCTTTCATGCTTGTTACATATGTTCCCAAGTATTTAAATTTGTTTATTTTCTCTATGTTCTCAGTTCTCATTCTTAATTGTTATGTACCTATTTCCGTTATTCCCTGTGTTTCGGCTTATCCAGTATTTTGTTTTCTCTATGTTTATCTTCAGGTCTATCTCATCGCACGCTTCTACTAAGACTTCGGTGTTACTTTGTAGTGCATCTATAACTTTCTCTATTAAATCTTCATTATCCACGCATACGAACAGCTGATTCAAGTCATTCAATTTTAGTCCTTTTTTGTCCTCTTATTTTTAAAATCGCATATTCTAAAGCGAAGTTAAACAATAGTGGTGACAAGACATCGCCTTGTTTCAATCCGCTGCTAATCTTGAAACTATCTGACATATTATTACCTAATTTGCCTAACCTCAAGTTGAACCATTTTTTTTTTTTTTTTCATCATCATCATCTACGTACACGCTTTGGCCAGTTACGAATACTTTGTAACATGTTGGGAGTAACGAGACTCCCCGCGGTAATTATTACAGTCCGATTGATCGCCTTTTTTATAAATCAGAACTATTAGTGAATTTTTTCATTTCTTTGGAAGCTTCTACTTCCTCTATATAGCATTTATCAATTTTTGCCGCTCGTTGATTAGTGCCGTTCCTCCCGCTTTAATTAATTCGGCTTGAATACTGTTTGTTCCCGGCGATTTGAAATTTTTAAATTTCTTAATCGACAATTCGACCTCGTTATCGCTAGGTTCGGGTAGATCTACGCGTTTATTTCTAATCATCCCTAACGTTGACTGGTAACCTTTTCTTAACGAGTTTATTTATTTATTTATTGACTTATTTTCCATGGTGGAGTTAAGGCCACAAATGCCTTCTCTTCCACTCAACCATGTACATACAAAATCTAAATAAGCTATCAATATTAATACTAGTATAATACTAGTAATGTTTACCACTTTGTATAGATCTCGTATGTTATTTGTCTTGTCGTTTACCTCTATCTCCTGAATTTTCTGCGTCAGATATTCTCGCTTTTTGTTTCTGAACCCGCGTGTGGCGTTGTGTTTCGCGTTACTGAAGTGGTTGGTATTTGTTTCGCTTTTCTTACTTAGCCATGGCTAACCTTGCTTGTTTTTTCTTCATAAAGTTTAAGACATCCTTCATCAAACCACGGCTTGTTTATCTGCTGTTTCTTCTCACCTACACGTTCCTTCGCTGCACCCTTCACAGTATCACGAACTGCCTCCTACCTCTTACATTAATTTTATCTTTATTACCACCCAAGTCGGCCAAGATTTCGAGTTGGTAGTCTGCTTTCATGCTTTGATTTCTAAACGTTTAACTTCGAATTTAAGTTGTTTTGATCCTTTGCTTTCTCTGTTCGCGGTGCATAACTTTTCCCTCACTTTTGTGATCACTAACTGATGGTCGGTGTCCCCTTCCGCTCCTCTGTAAGACCTAACGTCCATTATGTTGGTGTGTCTTCGTTTATGTACTAATACGTGATCGATCTGGTTAAGAGTTTTGCCATCCGACGATACCCATGTGTATTTGTGTATGTCTTTGTGCTGAAAGTATCTGCTCTTTACTAGTAGGTTTTTCGAGATCGCGAAAGTTTTCAATCTTTCTCCATTGTTGTTGGTGATTTCGTGAAGGTTGTATTTGCCTATATTAGGTCTTTATTCTTCCTAGTGGGGTTCCTATGTGATGTAAACAAATATATTTTCAGTTCGAATTGATGCAAAAGTTTATTTTTTGACATCACATTTAAGATTTGGGTCCAAATAAGAATTTCAGTCCGAGTGGACAATGATCATCTCGGGGGGGGGGGGGGGGGGTCGTTTTGGGCCTAAGGGGCGTCAATCAACTTTTCGCTGATTGCTAATATGTATAAAATGACGAACTTTGGAGTTGATTGTCCAATTTGAACGTATTAGTTACCAGTGACTCAAAATAAAGAGAGCTGCCTTTGCGATAGCAATCGTTTCACCGTTAGAAGGCATTTACAGCATTTGGAAGGGAGGGAAGGGGGGGGGGGGTTGAGCCCTAATTTTGTGAGAGTTTAAAATATTCGTGTAACTTTCGAGTTGGTTGTCCACTTTTTACTTTATTTCTTTTATCTTTTATCAATACTAGCCGAGCACTTTGCAGTTTACTTTATCGCACGCGTGCTTATATAAGTATCTCTCTCACCCCCTCCCCCTACTGTCAGCAAACGTAAGCACAACTTGACCATGCTTTCGCTGCTTACGTAACACTTGAACAACCCCTTACGTGTTTTACTTTGTTTATCCAGACATTTTATTTTGTACTAAGAAACAGTGATAATGTTTATGTAGAATTGTTGTGATTTTTATATATAGTGACGTCCGGTAGTCGGTTAGAACAACACTGATACCAGGAATAACGCGCAATATAGTGTGAAGGAGTGATACTGTGTAAAGGAATCCTGACGAGGTTTGGATAAAAATCAAGATTTAATAAGTCTTTAAGTGTTTTAAGCACGGGGAAATAATAATTTAAAAAAAAACAGTAAGCTGAGGATAAAATTTAATTTGGAATCCTTCAAATAAGTAGTTTTAAGCAGGGCTCGAAATGGACGGTAGCAAACCGGAACGCTGTTCCGGTTCGTGGATAACTGGAACCTTCTTGTTCCATCTCGTCAGAAATGGCAATGGACCGTTCCGGTTCGTTCAATATTATTTGAGATAGTTCTGAGTAGAAATGTGTCGTTCGCGAATCAGTCATTCTTACTATTCTGCTTATTCTTAGCAGTTTGAGCTAGTTCACTGTTTTTGCACTGAATGGTTCAGCCGTAAACTGCTTCTAAACGAAGCATAGAAAAGGTTTTCTATCTGGCATATACCACAATAGGTATTCCACTTAAATCAGAAAATCGGAGTAGTCAAACAAGCGCCCGATGGTTCAAACTTACGATACTTTGTAGATGTTGCGGATGTGGACACTGTGAAGTTGTAATGCGTACTTTCCTTGGAAGGTCAAAAGAGTTGAAAAGATGAATTTGTAGAGGAACTGAGTGATTGGATACCGCTCATCGTTAGAGCCTCAATCCTTATTGACAACTGACAAGTGATCGATTTAAAGGGATTAACTATCCAAAACAGCATTATGTGAATAAATAAGAGCACGTAAATATTTGATCGGTAAAGCAATAATTTCGCAAACAAGCAAAAACAAAGAGACTCTCACATTGTATTCTTCAACTGACATTTAATATACCGGTCCTGCACTATTGTAGGACCCCTCCTCCGCTGTATCTCTCAGCAACCACCTGAAAAGGAATCCACTGTAAACTTTATCACAAGTCTGTGTACTTACCACTCGGCTACACATGGGAATACTTCAGGATAATCCAATAGAAAACAGCTGAGAAATTCAATAGGATACGGGCGTTTATTCCTCATACGGAGGTAAAAGGGTAGAAGATGGTTTCACAACACAAATTGATAACAAACACACCTCACTTCGCTCTAAACACACGACCAAGATAAAAAAAAAACAATAAAATTTCGATTTTATTCTTAATAGTTCTTTCTAAGTGTTTTGGCCAAATTTATATTATGATAATGTTTCCGCACACTTTTCGAAATAATGATTTAATATTGGGAAAGTCCAATACAAAAGTTCCTTGAACAGTTCAGTGTTTTTCGTTGCGTTCGTTAACCTCGAAGAAACTCCATCGGTGGATATTGGGCGTTGAAACTCATTACACACTGGATGGGGGCTAATTTTGCACTTCACAACCAAGGAGCTAGGTGATGTCTGAAGAAGTGTGATGTAAAATGTATTAACATTAGTTTCTATCTGTCTCTGCCATTCAAATGTCTTCAAGGTAAATACGTGTGGAGTGATTTGTAAAATTCACTTTTTTTATTTACCTACATCACCTGATTTATATTATAACTGTCTGTTATATTTATATGAGAATTTTATGTGTAATGACGAAATATATATATATATATATATAAAAAACATATATATGTATGTATACGAATTGTTTCTCGTCACTCCACGCTGCACATTACTGTTCTCTGGGTATTATTGGAGACGTTGGTCTATATATGTCTATTTACTTGATAAAAAATGATAAGGTCCGTGACACATTTCACCCTTGTTTACTCTGACCTTACAGAAGTAAACAAAACAGATCAACGATGATTGAAGTATGGTCACCTGTTATGACACAATCATTGGGATGACTGTTCTTTGTGGTTACCGCTGACACCACATAGTTAAGTTCTGTTGAAACACTCACAGATTCAAAGTACCGCGACTATGACACTCGCGTACTGATAACAACTTAAACTATCAGTGTGAACTGAGCTACGGGATGCCTCACGTGTTCACAGTCTTGTATCAAAATTTCAACTCCTCTTGTGTCTCAGCCTTTTCGGTAATATCCTCGAACACCGCGGTGAAAAATGTTAGACTCGCTTTCTAGCTGGTTCCATGCTTATGCACGGTGACCTCATTAACTGTGACATAGGATGTGTTGTGAGCAACACAACACACTAAAACATAAAAAATACATAGATAATATGTGCCATCCCCGCATAATATAGAGCTCGA
>JAGDQP010025068.1:0-27269 GCA_022664845.1 Lepisma saccharinum
ACTAATCCAATGACTGTCATGCCCAATAAATACAAACATAATAAGAATGTTAACAAATCATCCAAACATGTCTTGATCAAGCATATTGAGAACAAACTTTCTGATGGCGACATACATGGTGCTGTCAGACTTCTAATTTCTGAAGACAGCTTCGCCCCAACAGACCCCACCATTTTCCGGGCCTTAAAAGAAAAACATCCTCCGCACCCGTATGGATTTGCTCCTCCTAACCTAATAGATCATAATGTTGATGTCAATAAAGTTACGTCCAACGAGTTACTTAAGGCGCTTAAATCATTCCCTACTGGTTCAGCTGGAGGGATAGACAGCATGCGTCATTCAATCCTCAAAGATTTAATACTTTATAATATTCAAGACTCTAAAGATCGCCTTACCAAGGTTATTTGTGATTTTCTTTCTATGATCTTATCAGGAGAAGTGCCCATAGCAATAAGGCCATTTTTCTTCGGGGCTTCTCTTATAGCACTGAAAAGGAAATGTGGAGGCATTAGACCAATCGCTATAGGGAACACATGGAGAAGACTTTCTTCTAAAATTATTTGCGGAAGAATTAAAAATCAGCTACTTCAGCACCTTTCTCTACACCAACTTGGAGTAGGCATTCAACATGGAGCAGAAGCTGCTGCACATACTGCACGCATATATTATTCATACCCTCACCAGAAGCCTAAAGCCTTCCTTAAGATTGACTTCAAAAATGCTTTCAATGAAATAGACAGGCAAGCAATGCTCACAGTTGACAAGGATAATTTTCCTTCTATCTATCCATATGTGTTTCAAAGTTATGCTCAAGCCAGCTATTTATTCTATGGTAAGGATATCATATTATCTCAAAGAGGAGTACAGCAGGGGGACCCTTTAGGACCTGCATTATTTGCAATGACTCTTCAACCTATTGTCAATAATATCAACACCGACTTGAATATATGGTACTTAGACGACGGAACCATAGAGACCCGGATACTATATTAAATACATTAAAGGATATCCATAAAAAGGCAATTACAATTGGTCTTGACCTTAATTTTTCTAAATGTGAGATTGTTTTTTTACAAACTACAATCGAACAAACACACATACTTCTCACAATGTTCAACGAAGTGGCTCCAGGCATTCAATTAATGTCTCCGTCAAATGCTTTTCTTCTAGGTGCTGCCCTCTCTACTGACTCAAGGAGATCCTTATTAATTGGGAAAATAGCCAAACTTGAAACGTACTTTTCAGGTCTTTCAGCGATCTCTGCACACTCAGCATTTTATTTACTAAGATCTTTTACCATACCAAGATTATTATATTTTCTGCGTTGTTCGCCTTCTTGGAGAGAAGAAGATCTACTTGAACGTTACGATAACACCATTAAATCTGGTTTAGAATCCATCCTAAATTGTTTCCTTCCTGACCACACATGGCTTCAGGCTTCTCTCCCTGTCAATTTTGGAGGATTAGGCATTCGTCGCGCTTTAGATTTGACTATTCCCGCCTTCTTGGCGTCGTTCTATGGTTCCCGATGCCTGATAGAAACACTTCTCCAAAATGATATCAGTTCTGATGGGGATTCTGAGATTGAGACTTGCTCTTCAACTTGGTCATTATTAGTTGGATCATTCTTGCCCGACCTTGATACTAGATCAAAGCAATTTACATGGGATGAACCCATTATCAAATCACACCTCTCCTTTTTACTTCAGACTGCAGAAAACTTAGAAGACAAAGCCAGAATAATTGCCGCGTCTTCCTTCGAAGCAGGTGCTTGGCTCAAAGCTCTACCTTCGCCCCCTCTCGGCCTTCACCTCAATAATGAATGTTTCCGAATAGCAGTTGGAATTCGCCTGGGTGCAGATATTTGTGAAAGTCACAAATGTCAGGCATGTAAAAATGAAGTAAATAAAAAAAGGATTATATGGCCTTTCTTGTTTCAAAAGCGTAGGTAGGCATCCTCGTCACTCGAATGTTAATGACATTATATTGAGAGCACTAATCTCAGCTGGCATTCCTGCAGTACGAGAACCTACTGGATGTAGCAGAACAGACGGTAAAAGACCAGATGGGATGACTCTGTTACCCTGGAAGATAGGCAGACCGTTAATCTGGGACTTCACTTGCTCAGACACGTTCGCTCCTTCCAACCTCCCTTTTTCCTCAATCCAGGCGGGAAATATCGCCAGTAGAAAAGAAGCGGAAAAAAGAACAAAATATAATAATCTTACACAGAAGTACCATTTCGTACCCATTGCTATCGAATCCAGTGGTTCATGGGGGAAAGAAGGCCTCAACTTCATAAAAGAAATAGGTAAGCGTATCACAGAATCATCTGGTGATGATAGAGCAAGCACCTTTCTTATCCAAAGAATAAGCATGGCAATTCAAAGAGGTAATGTAGCTTCAATCCAGGGAGCCATACCCAAAGGCAAGGAATTAGATGAGATATTCCTACTGTAATTTTGATTTATTTGACTGAATGTTTGTCACTATCCAAGTAGGTAACCGTTAACATGAAGCCTACCATTGTAGCAGATGAAATGTTTCCTGAAGGACCTGGACCATACATGGAGATGGAAGAGGTAGGAGGTTCTGATGGCCCTGTTTGTGTGTTTGGCGGCAAATGAGAAAGCAGTTCATACAGACTTTTTCAATGATTTCGAAGACATAGTTGATGATGTCGATCTGCAGTGATTGTGATGGTGGCCTTTCGAATCTTCTGAACTTAATTTCTTTGTCAGAAATTACGTTTCTATACATTTATATTTATTAATTAAGAAGTTTATATTTTGCAAATTTAAATTTGGATTGTTGGAAATAAAAACATTGAATATAAATTTAACTTTTCTGATAATACTCTTAGCTGAAAATAAAACTTGAATGTAATTTATAATGATTTACAAAGGAAAACATGACCTTTTAACTGACAAATATATTGGAAAAGGATTAATTCAGGTAAATCCAAAACTTGTCAAAACTTTTTTCTCTATGTAACTCTTGAAAGTTTCTTTGGCATTGAATGGAAATATTTCTTAGTTAATTATGAACCTAGTTAAAGTAATATGATCCTTTTTTCCACAAGAATCTCCTTCAGTTCTGTTTGTATACAAATTTGTACACTGAATATATATACAAATATTCAATATCTTTCTGATCATTGTCTGTGTTGTCTCGAAGAATACTCCATTAATCAGTTAACATTGTATGTTTCCACTTACCCCTGTACTGCTTTTCCATAGCATTTATTTCTTTGTGTTCTCTATTAACATGCTTGTGATAAACGGTCTATATCGTACGTCACTACAATTTTCTTCAAACTGAGAGTCCAGAAGAAGAAACTGTCAGGAACTTGTAGTATCCAAAACATTGATATGCATATTCATGTGCTTCACCGAATCATTGTGATTATTGCAAGGGCGATTATAACTACATTCTTAAAGTATGTGTACGCACGTTTTCCTTATTTCCTAGGCACACTAACAACTTTTAATATTGGCGGAAGTTCTCGTATTTTGAAAGCAAGCAATATTCCCTACTTAGAAGTACCATAGAAACATCATTTGCTCTCACAACTTCTATCACTCAGTACGAATTACACTTGATAAAAAAACAAACAATACACATACTCCTAACAAAAGTATTTAAAGAGTTTACGTACTCACTTCACCATGGAAATTCTCAAATTCTTTGTTACATTTTACGTCCCTTGATAGTAAAGCTATAACAAGAAAGACCTTCTATTCCTGCTCATGGTGTCCGTCCCCAGAAATAAATCTCAAAAACTACAAGATGTAGATAAATGTTTTAGGTGTTGTTGCAAGGTCTTGTAGTAAGTGAGTCAGAGGAACCCCACGTGCAAACACAAGATCCTTCAGGACCATTTTTCGTATCCCTTATGGTTTAAATAAAATTTACAGTAACGTTCTCAAAAAATAAAACTGGGATTAGACCACAATACTGGCAATTTTCGGTCAGAAATTGGTTTTCCATTTTTGCCGATTCTTTTAAAAGCCTTTGAGATGAGGGAAGAATTATTAAAACTCACTGAAATATCAAAATTGGCACCGTGTTACTTGTTTCGACTTAAAGGAATGGTAATTATACGATTGTCGTTTCCCAAAATTCAAGTTCTGGAGGCGCAAAATCGGGAAGACTGAAAAATGAAGGTTTATAAAGTAGGTCATGTGGGATATGAAATGAAATAATCTTTCTCACTAAATATGAATTACTTAATCAGAAAATTATTTTAGGGATTCCAAATTTGTAACAAAAATAAAACCACTTAGAAGCCAAAATGGAGCCAATTTCTGATCAAAAATGTGTTAAATGCTTTCTTGACTTTTTCTTTAAACAAGCCTTGAGAGATTTCATTTTTCAAAATCCACATAAACTTTAAAATCGGTGCTGTATTACTTGTGTTGACCCCAGAATGGTAATTATAGGATAACCGATTTTCAAAATTATGGATAAAGGAGTTTACTAAAACATTGAGGGTTATTTTATGAAATTAATTCCCGACTGAATAAAAAAAAAAATATTATCCTCAGAAAAAAATTTAGTAAATAATTTTAAGAAATAATGCGGCTTTGACCACTTTTCGACCAAAAATTGCCGCTATTGTTGTCTAAGGCCAGTTTTATTGTTTGGAAACCTTTTTATAAATGCTTCCATTCAATTACACATACGTAGTGCGTCCATTTTGTCATTAACATTGTTCTATACAATTACTATGGATTTTCCAGAAGTCCTGCAGTTCTCAGTGTTGCCTATTGCCCATGTTGTAAAAATTAATGCTTCCGTGGCTGAAATGCTATCGACGTACTGGAGCCTTTAAGACCATTAGTAGAATGGCAGCTGTGATACCTTTTGAAATGTCTCTAATGGGCGAGAGATACAATAATGTATTTTATTGTAAAGGGAACGTAAATGGCTAGATACAATAGCTAGAGAGCTGGCAGACGGACAACCATTTAATATAAGATACGTATATTTGACGAACGAATATATGGCTTCAAATCATGACTTCCCAGATAATTAAATTGATTTTGAGAGACTTTAAAAAAAAACTTAACTGTAATTCTCCATTCAAAGCTCAGATAGTAATGTGGTATGTACTGAATGTACTATTATGCCCCTTGAAATAACAATTACTTTATTGCATACAGAAGACATGAAACTAAGGTTGTTCTGTAAGGTAAAGCTAGTGCGATATGTGGGTAATCATTTTCTGCATACTAGATGACGACGCATTAATCTTTTGTACGACCTATATCAATATATATTTCTTTCCTGTATATTACTACAAATATAAGCATTCACCTAATGTCTCCATTTCAACACAGTAGCAGTTATTAAGTAAATTAAAAGAGTTGTTTTCAATAAACAATGTTTCTGCTCGAAATATGAATATCCACTGATGCTTAATTAAAAATGTCAATCAAATAAAAACCTGTAGTAATTTTGTTATTGAATAGTTATTTCAGATGATACTTAATAGTTATTGCAGATCGCCTAATTATCCTACGATTATTAGATAATTATTAAGAATTATTTCGCCACATTCCACAATGCAGATACTTCCGAGTTATTTAATTATAATATTATATAAGCCAATATGTAACATTTGAAACAGTTCTAGCTAATGAAGCTAAGTAGATCTTCTGGTTATGTCGCAGATGATCGTGAGCAATTAGCATGTTCGAGTTCTGTTGCCGGCTTGGTATGTAGTGTGTACGTAACCCGATTTAATGTTTACAAAATAGATTCTCAGTAATATGTTCTTACATTTGGTGAATAAACAACAGGAAAGCATAATATATGGCTTATAATATATAAAATGCAAGATAACTAAAAAAGATCTTGCCCTTTTGATAGAAATAGGAAAGTATACAGAAAATGTTATTTACCGTTAGTCCTTAGAGTCATCCCCATCGGCACACAGCACATATTGCTAACGTTTGTAGCTGTGCAAAGCCGTGATGGTAAACCTAAAGTTCTTAGATGTAAAGAGCCTGAGAGCTACTGCTGCAAGTCAGCCTCATTGATGATTTCCTACACATTGTTTGTCCAGGGAGAGCAAGACGTGATATGTTGCCGCAAGATCTGGTTAGTACCGTGGATAGTACAGTGACTCTCAGCTATGTCACTGTAAAGCCTTGTTCTCTTGAGTCACTGGCAGCCTGCCATTGTGGAAAAGAATAGTTCACCCTTGCGAGTCACAAATGCTGGCTCCTGTCGCAGTACATTTTACACACCTTCCACCTACTGCGAGTACAAGTCCGCGCTGATGGTTTGGCCAGTTGGTTGCAGCTTGTAATGCACTACGTTGAGACTTGTCCACGAGACAAAGAGCATAATCTCACGTGGGTGTAGATCTCCTCATGTAGTGCGAGATCCAGCGATAACAAGTACTTTGTAGCACGGTTAGAGAGTCTTATACAGATCCAACGTTTGGTCACTGGTGAGTACTCGATCGAATATGGGTGTGTTCCAGTGCCAAGAAAGTAACAAACGACAGGCTGTCACTCTTTGGTAATTGTAAGCTTCCAAAAGTGTGTGGGGTGTAACACTTGCTTTATTTGTTATCATTCTCTATGCGCTACAAGTGAGGCATGACTAATTCATCAGGGACAAGGAAGCTTTCGGGAATCTCAGCACAAGTTTAGCTGTTGTCTTGCTGTATGGTTTCATTCAGGGCCTTTCGGCTTGAGTATAGGACAGGCCTACCTTAAAGTCATAAATCAGACAACGCCGATTCTATTCCAATCCCGATCACTTTTCCTGCACCTAAGGTAATTATTTTCGTATCAATTATCACGTCTTTCCATGGGAAATCAAAGGCATCAAGAAAGTTGAATTGTCTGTATGTTTACAGTTATTTTTTTCACAACTTCTTCCCTAATTTCATAAAAATAATTACGTCCATTTAATTGAATAGTTGTTTAATTTATTATTAAAACTGCATCTAGTAGATCTTATCCCGAACGTATATAATAGCATAATTTTCAGGTGCAGCTTTCTACGTGAATTAAATTTGATTCTTTAATGCAGGAGTTCGTCATTACGTTAATTCTAAAAGTATAAAGCTAAACAATGCTCTTAAAACATTTAATATAAGTACAATCACTAACAACTTGATTAGGTATTTTATACGTTAACAAAATTACTAATACGTTCAATCTAAATTAACCTTGTTTGTATATTTGTAAAATTTTGTCTTTTAAACGGTTATATAGATTTTTAGGAAATTTAGTTTCCAACCATTTTCGTGTATTAGAAAGCGACTTGTAAGCATCTAGGGCTGTTTTGTTTCATTTCATATAAATTCAAAATTGAGTTTTTTTTTTATAGAAATTCTCCTTCATTCAAATATTTATCACATTTGGTAGAAACCAGTTTTAAATTGTAGGTTGTTTTCGTTATTTTATTGGTCTTACAACAAAAGGGTATTGCCTTGTTCGTTTTCAATAAAGTTAACAAATAGATTGGTTGCTGATTGTGGATGGTGGTAAAGATTAGTAGGAATATTTCTCTCTCTCTCTCTCTCTCTCTATCTATCTATCTATCTATCTATCTATCTATCCTCTTTGAACAAGTGTTTTTTGATTTTTGTCTTCCTTAGAAAAGGCGTACATATTTTTATAATTACTTTGTTTTATTGCTGTATTGTTATAATTACTTTCTTATAGCACCGTAGGCTTGGCAAATCACAATCGAGGTAGTACCAGATACATCGATTTAAGCAATGCTTATATTTCAAAGATTACCGCAAAGACAGACGACGCAACGTAAGGTAAGAAGTTCAAGAAAGTAAGCATAGAAATATTTTGCAATGGATGCTCAAGGAATTTTCCAAAGGAAGCTGAGGATTTACATAGATGTTCTGGTGGATGTAAAGAATAAGAAAAATGACAAACGTAATTATTGCCATCCAGCAGGGTTAATGACACTCTTTTTACTGATAATAAATACACCATGGTTCATACCTGCGTTGAAATATATGCAATTTTCATCTGTTGTTTTCAAACCACCAATCTTTACAAAAAAAGTCATTCAGCAAATGAAATCGGTTTGAGATATCAATTTGCAGGAAAACGAATTCTTCTTACTTCATACAAAGTAGTTTCATTCGTGTTTATTCCGATTCACCCTCAATACAAAGAATTTCTTGGAATCCCCTGTTTCCATTTTTTTTTTGAGTCCCCATTACACAATTTTGGAAAATGCTTTTTTCGATATAGTAAGTCTGAAGTTAACGTAACCATGCTACATAAACTCTACCGTTAATGTGTTTGAAAATATAAAGCTATTCAGTTAGTTATGCCAGGCGTTTGGCAACCTATAACTCAAAAACCTGGTGGCGTTTTTACTCCGATTACAAAACATTTTTTTTATTAATACTATCACTCCGATGGCAGAATACAAAATAACACCTCATACTAAACGAAAGCATCAATAGGTGGTTACTTGCATATCCCTGGGTGTATTTTTGTTATAAACTGCTATAACAGGAAACTATTAAATTGTTTTCTTTGGGAGAAATTGATGTTCTAAATTGATTCTAAAATATAAAAAAGGTAGGCTGCAGCTCGGTACCACTCTCTGCTTAGTCCTTGTAACCCACTTGCTTAACGCAAGTGCTAGATACAATCTAGAAAATAATTTGTGCACTAGATAGCGCCTCACCCTTTTTTCAATAATCTATCATTTGATATGTTTCGTTGCATTGTTATGCAAATATAAAAACAATATTTTATGTTAACATTTAAGAGCACTGAACAATGGTTATGTAGCTTATCAGAGTTATTCTCAGTAAATAATTTTCTTGCCCTAAGTATAAGTACGTGCTCTTGTCTAATTAACGACACCAATGAAATGTATTCTTAAGTACTTTCATGCCTGAATTAATAAAATCACCATTCCCTTTCTTGAAGCTTTAATTAACAATATTTAGTTTCCAAACCATAATTAAATGACTTATTTTACTGTTTTATATTGCTTCACTTATGTGTTAGAAGAGTTCTTACGGTCAACTAATTTGAGTAAATCTACTGCTTAAGGTGATATTGCACTGTCGAGCTTGTTGATTAACTTCCACGGCGAGTGTAATAGTTACACGGACGAGAATGTTAGCCCAGAAAACTGATCAGGCTTACTCAAGGGCAGACTCGTAAAGCACGCAGGACATCTGTAGAGAATACATTTCCTCGATGTCTAGTGGGCAAATAAAGTCCGAGGCAGCTGATCAGCAAAATCGATAGCGCAAAGTATACTTGTGCTTCCCTGACGAAGTTTGTCGATGAAACTGTTGAGAAAATTGATCGAGAATATCGATATTGTAATAGTGACCTCATTCCTAGGCGGCAGTGAACAGTTGAGTAGGTCCGTCCCTGCACGTGTGCATTCTTTAGTGCAGCAGTTCGTCATACGTCGACGCAGCTTTTGAAAACCTTGAATCATGTCGTGATCACCCATGTTTAAGTTTTGATTTGCAAAATGCTTTTCTGAACCGCAGTATGCCAATGGATATGACATGTTTAATGTTTCTGGATTACGCCCAGTCTTTTCTCAGTCTCACTTGCGCTTTTATAGTCTCGATAGAACACATATTCAATTGGTATACTTTCTGGACCAGGACAAGGATCAGGACCACAAGGAGTACTTTTTTAATGTAATACTATCGTTATTTGCTACATTTAGTCTTGCTTGCATTATTAAACACTTTTTTTCTTAAACAATAACTATACGTATTATCTCTTAATAATGATGATTCCTTTTCAGTTAAAATATCTACATATTTATGTACATGCTCAAATCTTTGTTGTCATTGTGTATTAGTCTGCCTTGAAAATTCGTTTACTGCATTTTATTCATCAATATGTTTCTTATAATACTACAATTTTTCACTTTATCAAGGTTTCATTTCTCATACTCCAATCAACAAATTTCTTATAATTCCTTTCCTTTTATTCAGGTTTCAATTCTTCTACTTGTTGCTTTCCTTCTTTCATATTCTGCTCAAACTGTATTAACTGTGCAAATATTGTGTTATGAAAAATCCGCCTTTTCTTTGAGCTTAGATTTTGTTTTAGATATTATCATCTTTGTTTGAACAACTAATGATAAGGTCAAGGTGAAGCATCTCACTTTCTCTCTATTCTACAACACAATTGTATTGATTGCTCCTTCGCATTTATATCGTTTAAGAACCTTACTGAAAAAATAAACAACTATGGTACAGTTCCATCTTTCTGTTCATGTCTAAATGCTTAGACACAACTAGTAGGTGTCTTCTTGTATATTCTACATTCCACCGAAGATATTCACGTTGAGTATTCTACGACGTTGCTAGGATATGAAAGAAATTTGAAAGTGTGGGAAAATACTATGGATACCAGAGGTGTGGGATTAGAATACCGGTAATTTTTATATTAGTTTACGCAAGACTAAAAACATTGAAATGAACGCTTTTTATTATTCATTTCATACCCTTAAAAATACGATTATTTTTACAAGTAATAAATATACTATATGTACACATTATAATTGGTTTACGTAATAGTTAATTACTTTCAACAGAATATTAGAATATATAGCAATGAAACGTTGCTTACTTTTCACCTCTTAAAAGATTATTTAGAGTCTACACACTTTTAATAGATTATCCTTTCTTTTCCCATTCATCTTATTGTTGAAATTAGATTTTTTAAATTCTCAACAAGATACACATTGTTACTAAATTATTAAAATATTACATTTTGAAGTTTTTAAATAAATTAAGGTTGTTTCCAATGTGTAATGAAATCTAAACTAAAAATCTCATTGCAAAACTATTTCTCTGTCTCAAACGAAGGCTACAAAAAGCAAAGTCTGTTTTCAGAGACTGTGATCACAAAATGTTCGCAACATACTTATTCATATAGTAAATATTATTTTTTGCGAAAACATTGCATAAATAAAAGAGTTATATTTTAACACTTATGAAAACTTTATTTATTTTTTGTATGGGCCAAACTTGTAACTTTGGACTTCGGCCCGTCACGATCCGCCCTTTAGTCATTAAAAATCCACACCCATGCCGGGACTCGAACCCTGGATCTTCGAGTCGTTGTCCTAGCACCGTAGACCGCACGGCTACATGGCCGGTGATAACACTTATGAATAAGAATAGATACAGAACTTGTTCGCATAAAAGCGCATTATTCAAGATTAAAATAATATATTTACAAATTGTCATAATGCTAAAAAGTTCTATATCGCTCTGGCTATTTAACTGACGAAATAGAAGCGGATGGGAGGGAAACAATGGTAACCCTGATGCTTTTAAAGAAAATGACTTGGGTTCAGAAATACAATGGTAACACTCATGTGAGCTGAACTCTGAAAAGAGTTTAAGTTAAAAGCAACAAAGGGCCGCATATTGCCCCTTTTATGGGAAGTCCCGTTTGCTAGAAAGACAGAATGAAATTTCCTAACCTAATATTTCAATTCATTCTCAATGTTAATTACCATTGTTTCCTCCCATTCTCATCAAATATGTCGTTTCAATTGAGGGACTTACTGAAAAGACGGCTTAACCCTCAAAATTTGCTAATAACAGATATCTGCACATTCATATTTCTAGGTAATTGCTCACTCTCCTGAGAAAGTATAACGACTGGACTGTACATACGCAACAAAGAAAGATGTGGCTATCTGAATGGCGATTTCTTGCCTTGCTTCCTATTGTTCGTAATAGACATTTGAGGTGTTTTCTTCAAAGTGCCAAAAACCCACATTGGTTCCAAGGAAGGAGTGAGCTTAACCCAACTACGCAAAGTTAAATAAATTTGTTGAAAATATTTAAAAGGTATATATGTTTGTATCTTGGCTATTTATTAAAACAGAGGAAGGCAAAGCTAGATTGACTCATATACAAGGTTATAAGTATGTTGTACTATAGAATATTCCTCGCAAAAGTTCCAAAATGTACAAAGTAAAATATCAAAAGACGTCTCCTAACACTTAAGGAGAGACATCCATGTGGTTTATAATGAAATCTCTTTTTGTTAAGAATAGGTTCCTCTGAATATCATAGGTTTTTGATAATAAGAGGGATAATTACTCTCTCAAAAACAAGCGAGACATCTACATAGTATTTGTACAACTTAGGTTTTATAATATTGTAATGTGAATATATATCAGCTTATGGGGATATACGTATATCAGCGGGGATATATATCAGCTTAAGGCTAATCATTTACGTGGTATAGGGAAACGACGGAGACATTTAATTTTGTAAGAAATTCTTCCATTTTTAATATTAGAAATGCATTTTATCTGCAATATTTGCTACAATACATAGTCTTCGCACTTTCAATACATATTTATTTAATCAGTTATTAATCCAATAATATACATAACAATGTCCAGAAGTAGCAAAATTGCGGGTATTTTAAATTGGATATTAACAAGAAGTGAGAAGATTTGAGAGGATCTTATTTAAGGTACTATCACAGACTTTTCCTGGTGTACCTGAGACATACGGCAATCAGGAAGGGTTTCATCGGGCATCGAACCGAAGTCCTTCCAATTACAAGGCAATCACTCTACCGGTGGTTTATAAATTACAATATTATATATTTGCAATATATAATATTTATAATGTAAATTATTTTATTCAAGTAATGTAATTTATTAATAATATATTACATTTTACTATACACATTAATAATATTTGTTACATGTCTAGCATAAGAAGATGGTGTCCGGGTATTCTCTTTTCAAAATATGGAGCTCCTGAATATACTGCATTGTTCGGTTTGAAAATATGTATGCGAATCACAGACATCATAACGTACTTATTCTAGATAACTGTCTGTCCGCTAGAGTGTATAAGGAATAGCTTGTGCCCTATACTCTTATATAAGTAATGTCTTTTGTGTAGGATTGTAATTATTTATTTTACTGTTGGTATCTATTTGTCCTGTATCACATGTTATCTGTTAGTCAGAAGAAAAGGGGACACAAGGGAGAATAGATTAATATTGAAATATTTCCACGAGTTGAAATCTAGGCATTTTGATAAAAAAAAACACAAGTTAATAAAATGTTTAAAATTATAGCATTTCAACAACTGCATTCTGCCGCATGTGTATAATACAAGGTAAAAACGTACATTTTGATTAGATCTTACACGTAAGAGATATTAATTGTTACAAACTTCTAACTGAAAGAATTTTCAAAAATTATTTTGATGTCAAAATTATTCAAGATATTGTACCAATTTGGGTTAACAGTTGGATATGCAGTGTTGCCGAATGCGGTGACAAATTGTCCTACATATTTTACAATAAATTCACAGCATAAAATTGAGATACAATGTTTAAAGCAGATTTCAGAAAGGGGGATTAAAGGATAAAATGAATTGTCTAATGAATGTTGCTTGGAATATTATTTAGCTGCATTTGGTGAATTCAACTCAGTACTTATTGATTAGCCTTCCATATTTTCCTTGTATATTCATTGCATAAAATTGATCCGTTCGATGTTTAATGAGAATCATTGCCGTTTAAAGAAGCTCTTCTGAAGTCATTGCAACTGAAAAACCATACGTTTTACTTCGTCAGTGGTATCGGAAACGCAATAATGCCATTTATGGTATCGATCGTGACTTAACGTTAACGGTTGGAGTTAGTACTCCAATGGTCAGAACCGATATCTTGACCGGTTTAGAAATACGTAATGATTTTCATGGGCATGTAAACGTAATGCATTGGTAATGTGTGTTGCCGAAATTAAGTGACGGATTTAGAGAGATGTTTACTATAGAATTCCTGAACAACGGAACGTGATTTTTGAACCGATATCAGTAAACCATATAGTGTCGCAATGTATGAACAACATACATATGTCCGTGTGAACAACATATCTATTATAATACTGGATGTCAGTCACTTCAATTCAGTATCGATGAATCAAATAGGCTAAGTTATTGATTAATGTTTTGTAGTACGCACTGATAGTACGCTCACTTTCTCTGACAATATTACTTCTGCCAGACGACAAAGTATCTGTCAGTCTCTGGTACCGATTTATCTGTCTTTTCACGTGAAACGTAGATTGTTACCAAATTAAAGTTCTGGTCTCCAATATTTACTTTATGGACATTCACAAATGTCTTTCCAGATTAAATTCTGCTCTGCGCTTCAATCTTGCTAGTACACGCTACACAGTACTAGTGATTCGTACTACAATTACATAAAATGTTTTAACAGCACGAACTTCCTCTCACCAAAAGTCACAAGTTCCTTTCTTTTTCTTTGTACAAATTAACGAAGACATTTTAGAACTGCCTTCATTTTTACATACCTATTAGATTCAATCGAATTAATTTCAATTTTAGTGTATTTATGGCCTTTCAGTATCATTGTCTAAGACCATTATGATAGGGTAAGTAGAGAATGGGGAAGGTATCAGGCAGGGTTTTACTTAAAGTACCATCCCGGAATGCGTTTGGTGAAACTAAGAGAAATACGAGAAATCCTCAGCCAGAATGTTCGACAGCAAGATTTGAACCTAAGTACCTAAACATCGCCTATGCGAAGCCCGGGACGATACCGCCTGGACCACTGTAGCTATTCCTCTACAAGTAACCATCTGTTTCATATACATAGGTTTCGTATCTATTCCCTGGTAGTTGCTCTGTGTCCAAATTCTACAATGAAGTACACATAAACCTGACCTGTTCACTAACAAAAATGCATTAAGTTCTTCCGAAAGACACTTCCTATTTTTTCGTTAAATCATATCCCTACTTCACTTTATTATTGTTAAATGAATATAAGAATATATATCTCAGACATCCTCAATCAGGGAGGACCTGAAGTAGCTTATCCGAAGAATGCATCATTCTCAAGGAGCTTTGAGCTATGCAATCAGATGACTATATTATGTCCTTGGTCAGAAGCAGTGAAAATCGTACATTGACTTTCGAGAACAGTGTATGTGTATTGTGTTTTAATAGGCTAATTTCTACTTTATCAGCCTTGTAGCGATGATTGTAGCTCATACATCATTAACTAAGTATTCGTAGAAGACTCTGTTGAGCCTACTGTTAACTCACTATTTGTGTCAACTGCCTCAATTGGTTTGGCTTTGAAACCCTAGAAATTCTAGAAAGGAACCCAGAGGGCGTTCTTTCTTGTAGCTTTTTACACCTATTTATGGATATCATATTGCATTGAAATGGTGCGTTATTCTAAGAAGATAATGGGATTCATTTTAGTACATTAATATTGGACCTGTTTAAATGAGCGTGTTATGACTAGGATGAAATCTGGTACAAATATGGACGCTCCACATCTTTGAAAGAGTTCATTTATGCCATGAAATTCTGGTATTTGTTAGGTGAGTGTACTAGTATAACATTTTAACATTAATAAGGACTTGAATCTTAAAGTAAAAGTTTTTGTATAAAATTCAGATATTAGCCGAAGAAAGCGTCTACACTGAAGCAGACCCTGTTCCCTAAAGTAACGTTCTAAACCTGAACTTGAAATGCCACACAACACTTCATGTTTGCTTTCAGACCACTGATTAATCTTTTATTGCTTTCCTTAATTGTATTATTTCTTTTATATATAAACTCAATGAAAATACTCATTATAAATCATTATAAATCAACCTTGAATCGAATTAACGCTATTACCTTGAGTGTCTTGCAAAGATCTCATTAAGCATTGATATAAAATGCCAATAGCTTCAGCCTCAAATATTTAAGAAACAATATTAATAATTCAACAATGATTTACTAAACAATATTAATAATTTAAAGGATATCATCAATTTCATAGTATTAACCAAGTTTTGTACATACTAAGTTTCCGAAAACAGGTAATTCTTGAGAATTTAGTGTTTGCAGATTAAATTCACATGGAGATTCACTGTTTTTGAATGTTCATATCTTAAATCATTTTTGGATTTATTAGATTATAACAAACTAACATGACGCAGAATCTAGTAGGAAATATTTCTCAAAAACATATATTCTAATTTCCACTACCGTCGCTAATGACACGATATTGTCATCCAGGCCCAAACCAACTTTTTACTTGTGAAACTTTACGGTTCTGATTAGTCATCTGATACGTTATTTGTCGAACTATGGCTATGTTTGTAAGTTTATTTTTGTTTACGAAGTTTTTTTTTCCACTTGACTTGGAAATAATTCTTTTTCATTTGTAAATGGCATTGGTTACCATATGCTGGACAGTTATTTTGTGAGTGCGTGAGGCTACAGAATTTTCAGTCAAACTATAAATCTATTGGTGTTTCTAGCATGCTTATAGTTTGTTTGTTAATTTCTCCCTGCAAATAGTTGAATTTAATTCCTAGTAGCTGATATTTTCATTGGATGTCTTGGTAATAGAGCGCTATCTTTCTCAATCATCACCTGTTGCATTTCCAAATGACAAATCATCCGTTGCAAGTAGTCTCTTTCGCAAATTATTTTCAACTATTCAAAAAAAAAAAAAAAAAAAAACAGTTGTGTTGGTAATGTTTTATCTTTAAATGGGCCAAATTTACACTTATTTCAGCGAGTTCCTAGTTTTGTCAAATAATCGTTTATTGGCTGACGATTGTGTTGATATAATCGAAGAAATATGAAATGTTCTGTGTTTAGATTATTTTTTGCTTTTAAAACATTGTAATAAGGTTCCTTTAATTTCTTTATTAGTCAACCGACTTAAAAGTTTAAAAGAAATTTGATTTCCATTTCATTATCAGTTTTAGTGTCAATTGTGGTTAATAGCAGTGCTGCTCGTTTATCACTCTTCACTTCCTGTACAGCACAACATAACTGGAACCTTTCAATATAGTGTTCAATGTTCCAGTGGATTACACATATGAAAATAAAGATATATTTGCCATATTGCTAGTTATTCTATACTTCAAATTCACTATATTTATATAGTGTACATACCTGGTCACCAACAGTAATAGGGACTTTATTGTTAAAGTGCTAAGTTCGATATAAAAACGTTCAGATATGTTACACTCTGATATTGGCCGAATAAAGTGTGTACACTGAAGCAGACCCTGTTTCCTAAACATACGTTCTAGACCTGAAAATTAAATGACACACATAGCACTATAGGCTTGCTTTCAGAACACAGAATATTATTTTATTGTTTTTCGTGTTAGTATTATTTATTTTAGATATAGGTTAAACACAATTAATATACTTCAACCATCATAAAACATGGAAATTACCTTCATTCAAATACAGTTTTTTCAAAGATCTCAGTAAGCATTGATGTCTTGATCATTATAAAATTTCAATAACTCCATCTAGAATACTGTTTTACATTCTTGCCGTGGATGTTCTTGACATATACTGTCTCCGTCCCATATTTTTCGAAACCACCGATGACATGTGAAGCGCGCAGGGGAAGAAGCGGGAATGCGCACCTTTCTAGAAAAAATAATTAGTTCGTTCTCGTAACAGGTTCTACTCAATGACAGCTAACCGCTCACAAAGCCTCAACCTAAAAGCTCAAAAATCAACTAGTTATATCGGTTTAAAACAATGTGAAATACATATGAGTAAAATAGGAGAGTATTACTTTAAAATGTGCTTTACGAGAAATCACCTTTTATGCACATTCCCTTTATTTCATTTACGCTCTATGTACTATCGTCAAATCAGTCTCTACGTACACTTGTTGCGGTAGGCTGAGGTCGCATTTCTGTCTTTATCAAATTCAACAATTAAACATTGTCTGATGTTATCCTTGTAGGTCTCCATTTCACGGCGGAGATACGCTCTCTCTGTCTGCCCGTCCACATTCAACGTATGTTGCTGTGGATGCTCTGACGTTCCCTTGGTTACCCTGCTACTACTTAGCGCTTTTGCAGCGCAATCTGTGAGATCAGTATTACGATAACCTGTGATACAACCCAATGGTAGTAATTTAGCATTCACCCAATTCATGTAGCAACAATTTGTTGAAATTGCGTACGGGAAATGCTACAACAAGGGCAGCAAATAGTTCCTTGCGGTTGGGTAGTATAAATATACCTCACACACACATTTGAACAGTATTTCCCTTTAATTTCGACATATTCCCTCCAAGATTTGTTCTTTACTGTGGAGAAAGGAATCTTTGCCTTGTCAACATCTATTATTTCAAATTGCTTTTCTCGACTTTATATCATTTTCAGGCTTCTTATAATCACGTATAAGGTAAAGGCACCAGTTCTCATCAGTGCTCCAATGGTCGTCATGTTTTAACTCAACATGTAAAAATAAGAAAACCTTTCATTGTTTTGTGATAGAATTAAACCAAGTTACCAGGCATAATCTGGTATGTAACCGGCACCACTAATATGCTTATTGAAGCACAAAACGAAGTCTGTAGACCAAATAGTCCTCTCACAATCTAAAAACATTATGCATCACTAAGCAGTCGGACAGGGAATTGAAAGAGCATTTCAAATCCGAATAGACCCCTTATTCCATGGCATTGTTCAACGAAGAGGTGAGAAAATCGGAGCGTAATGGGCAAAATCTATTTTCTACGCCACTATTACTCCAATTTTCCAAAACATATGTCTTTGGAGCCAGCACATTTGTAGTAGTGAGTGCGGAATACCTTCTCTACAAGGTTATCTGGCAGTGGCACCATTCGATCAGGATTCGGTCGTTGCTAACTACATCAACTACACATTAAACCACTTTGGCAGGAACGTGTCAGTGATGTTTGATGTATACCTTGAGGATGGGGCGCTCAGGAGTACTAAAACCTTTTATGCAACGAGATCGTTAGATTAAAAATTAATCTTAAAAAGGGTTAGTTACGCTTATCTTACGTAACCTGCGGAACTACTAACTCAATAGAACGAGGCAAAAATTAACGTAAAATTATTACGTGGTAAACCATTACTTCGAGGTGATACTGGGGTGTCTCTGGAGCCTATAAAGAAATTTGAATTCAAAGTATAAATTTTCAATGTTAAAACTGATAATATGTGCACATTAGATGGCGCTAAAATTACTTTCAATTGCAAGAATCATATATTTTGGACATATTTGTTACTAAAATATAGTGTTGAAAGAGATAATTTCTGTTTTAATGATTTGAATTAAACAACGAAATGAATTTAATATCAGCCACCAACCATAAATAGTTTCCTGCATACTAATTTCGGAAATTGTAATGTAATTAAAAGAGCATCCACTATAAGAAAGTATCCGGTAGTAATGCCGAAAAATGGAACGTTTTAGATTCTAATTTTTACGGTTGCAATAATTAGCCTACTTACAATATATTGTTCGTAACCTGTGTGCTACTACAGGTGAACCAACATAAGAAGAATTTTAATACATATTAATTAGTAGCACAATATTCTTAATATGTTACTTGTCTGAATTAAGCGTCCGAATCACGATGGACTTACTAAATATCTGATTGGATTTGTAAAGAAAGTAAGTATGCGATTGTAAAGAATATATGTCGAATGACCTTGCCTGGTAACAAGATCAACACATGGTGCCTCTAGTTATACACAGATACTGTTATGTCACTGCAGACAAGCGTTTTTGCTGTGCTTTTGGAAGTTCATATTCAAATAACAGCATGAAATTTTGCCCAAATTGTCTCCAGTGTGACCTTATTAAAATAAAATCGAGATAACTTGCATTCCGCCCTCTTTTCTCGGAGGAGGAGGAGGCTAAGGTTACCATCAACTTATATTTTTTTAAAAAAATAATGGTATATTGTATGGAAATAAATATTTAATACATATAGATATTAAGGAATATCCTATCTTCGTTTTAAATCCCCTGATGGCGTAGATAACAGAAAAGGACCTTCAAATCCTTTACAATCCATCCATCCGTCATACGTGAAAAAAATCCATCGTCTTGATTGATCCAGTATATAGGTGTTACCAACCCATGTATTATTTTTCAATTTCCTTGTATATCAATATACATATCACACCAAACTTGGAATAAATAATATCCGACACAATAGGAAAATACCGTGGGTGTCCCCATACCAAAGTACCCCAGTTGTCAGTTTTGCCAACTTATTACACAAAATGAATGTTTGTCTTAGTTCTTAGATGCAATGAAGGAAACACTCAGAGCCTTGTGATTCTTAATAGAACAGAAGCTCTCCCTATTAATCTACAAAAGTAAATATTTATATATTAAGACATTCCAAAATCGTTCACGCTAAAGTATGTACTGATTACTATGGAATATTGCTCATTTGGCAATAGAAAGACCAACAAAATTTTCAGATTAAAATTAATTTGTAGTATGTCGTGCTGCTGTGATTATATATTATTAAAATTCATGACAAGTAATTGGATATTTTAAAAAAATATTTTTCGAAAACGGGTATGTGTTAAGAAAATAGATATATAATCTACAAAAACTGAAAAGAAAATAATATTTCTTCTTTCAAAACTTATAAAGAAACCGCTTCTGAATCAGAAATCACTTAGCTTCAATAACACTCACTAGAGAGTAAACTACTCATCACATTGTATACACTATATCGCTTTTTCATTTATCAGAGCATGCCAATATTTTACCACTTAATACATAGTGATAAATTTAAAGCAAAACACTTTTAGGTCTTTTAAAAACAAATACAAATTACAATCTTAAATTGAAAGCTTTATCAGCTGAACACTCACTTGAAATAACGTGATATATTATTATTATTACACTTTCTGTATCATATCATAGCCTGGCTAGCAAAAAAAAAAAAACATATCATTGCATTCAAGAGAACATAATTTATATCGATGGTAATATTCATAATTATGTAGAAAGTATGGAGAAAATTAAGTTTTAAACTATATTTGTTTCGAAGTTATCCGCGTTATATTATTATTATTGTTGGTTTATTCTGTACATTGGTTATATCCTGTGTAATCAAACACCTTTAAGGACATCACACAGAAGCAGGGCCTAAAATTAAATGGAGTACTCCACACTTTGTGGAACTGTAGGAAAGGAGTGTGGAACTGTAGGAAAGGAGTGTGGAACTATAATTCTTAAAGTGTGGAGTGGTATTAATGTGAGTACCTTACTTTTCTCGGATTATGCATTTAAACGCGTGTAGTGTGTCAAACTAAGTCTTACTGATTCAATACATTCATTATGCAATGGGTTACTCAATTCCATATAACTGCCAGTATATGATATTAAGCCAGAGTTAATACGTATAGGTGTCTCCTAGATGGCAGGGAAAACCATTGCCAATTTTGAGTTGAAGGAACTTTTTAACTATATTTAGTTTTCAAACGTTTTCGGTTGCATTCATATAATTTTAAAATATGCAACTAACTTCACGTTTATCTGTTGCTTCAATAGGACATTACACTTTTCCGATATAATGAAATGTGTTGTTTCGTAGATAAAACTTACACGATCCTTTGAATGCGTTATAGAAATATGTACTACCAGAGATAACATATATCAATAACCGCCAAAAATTTAGCCGAAGCACCGTAGACTCTCAACAACCAATCATAACCCAGGAAATATTATCCTAGGAAATATATCCCAGGAAATATTTTAGCCCAACCCCTGCTGTTATGAAATGGCTGGCCAGAAAGGAAAGGCGTTTTGAAGTTGGTAGGAAGTCAATGGAACAGCCCTGGTATAACGGTTTATTTGCCTCGGCAGAAAACAGACTGAGACAGCGTGATGATCACGGAAAAATGACAGTGAAATTCTTATGTAAGAAAAAGTGACTTTTTTCTTCCAGTGTGACTATTTTTCTTACCGGTTTGTTTCCTGTATGTTATGGTTTAATACAATACAATTAAATATGTATCCTAATGTGCCTTTAATTTTGTTTGCTCTGAATGCCAAAATTTTCCTACATAATAATAATAATAATTTTTTGGTAGCAGGTAAACATGATGAACTGGACAGAACACTGATTGTATGTCAAAACAAATGCTGTCTAAACTAGTTTTTCTATACTATATAAAATTTGTACCAGGGTGGAGCTGTGAGTTCGTTGAATTTTAGGCCCTGCAGAGAACGGTTTTCTTCCAGCAGTAGAAGATCGAGTTGAAAATTTTGCATGCGAAAATAGATTACAAGATCAAGTTGAACACATGCGAAAATGGATTACAATCATTCTTTATGATACTACAAGCACCTCAGAAACGTGAATGTATTTCGTAGAAAATTATTCATAAAATAAAATAAATCAATAGAAAATATTCCACGAACAGCAGATGCCTTAAGAATACATGTCAAGCGTATTAGACTGAAGATAATGATTTGGAAACTGTGTATTGAACACTAACTGAAATTTCATCTTTTTAGTATTTTCGGTTAAAACAAATAATTCCTCCTTTGGATATAAACCACTGTAGACAATGAAATATCCCAGAGGTTTCAAAGAATGTTGTAGATTGATCTGCTGTTACTGGAGTTCAATGTGTGGAAAGGACCTTGAGAAAAAGGTATTCTCTGTACTTCACTGTGTGCTTCCGATGAATAATGTGCAGAATGAAGGTAGTTTCACGAACTGTATTGTTTGCCGTTTCAAATGAAATTGCCTTACCACTCTTCATAATTATGAATGTTACTATTGGCGCAAAACATGTTTCTTTTTTATTGTAAGAGAAAGATCTATTATTTAGTATTTAGTGGCATAATTTGATGCACAAAGTACAATAATAATATTACCTTGTTTTAAGTTATCTTTGTAATAATAAGACTTTCAATTTATGATTCTAATTTGCGTTTTCTTTTGAAAGAACTAAAAGTATTTTGCTTACAACTTATCACGATTTATTTAGTGGTAAAATATTGACATAGTGTGATGAGTGAGAAAGAGATATAGTGTGTACAGTGTGAAAAAGAATTCTTTCTCAAGTGAATGTTAGTGAAGCAAAAAACGTCTGAGTATGGAGCGATGTTTGTTTTTATAACTATTGAAAGAAGAAGAAATACGATTTTCTTTTAAATTTTATTTGATGAAAAATCTGTTTTCTTAGTATGGTACAGTTGTCAAAAATTATTTTTGAAAATATCAAAATTATTTGTCATGATTTCTAGTAAGACATAATCTAAACAGTACAATACACTGCAAATAAAGTTTTAATCTGAAAATTGTATTGCTTTTCACTTTGTCAAATGACGCTGTGTTCCATACTAATCATTACATACTTCAGCGCGAATTGATTTAGATCGTTTGTAGTTGATAAAAATTCACTTTTGTAACCTAACCCGAAATATTCGGAGCTGCGGTTCTATTAACAACCGCAAATCTCCGAGAGGTTCATTGATGTCATCAAAGAAACTAACATTATTTTCTATAAAATAGGTTGGTAACACTTGGTACTCTGGTACGGGGAGTGCTCTGGTAACGGGAACACCCAAAGAATTTTTTAAATGTTTTATTGAATAATGTCTATTTCAAGTTTGATGCTGATATTACTCTCGCTATGCAACAAAATTGAAAAATAATGTTAAAAGTCGGCTGGTAACACTGACATGCTGAGGCCATGAAGGTGGTTCCACAGCTATAAACTAGTCAGACCAAGAGCTTTTCAACGACACCTCAAGTACTTCTCTACACCTTCTGTTTCCGTTTTTTACACCTACAGACAGACAGATCTATACATTGAACGGGATTATAAGGTCCGTTTTTTATCTACCCTATTAGGAGACGTACAACAAAAGCTAGAACTTTAATTAATGTTTATTTTAAGATTTACGCTATGTATCTTTAAAACATTTTATTAAATGTACCGTTATTTAAAAAAATAAAGTGTTAGAGATTATTTTTTGGTGACATTAGTCCCCTTCCCCTATGGCGAAAGGGGGCTGGATACAAGTTCTGTCTCGATGTATTCCTTAACAAGATCTTGCTGGAGATATGCTTGCAAAAGTTTGCGCCGAATATGAACTAAACTATACATTTTTTTAAACTAAAAAATTGCACTAATAATGCATGAGAGAAACAAGCGGCAGTGGGTTGATGAAAGAGTACATAAGCACGATATTTTCAACTTATCATGTCAATGGTTTTCTATAAATATTTTAATATTCTTGAAGTCTAAACATTTATGGAAAAATTACATAACACTTTCGTCTAGTAACAGACACCCACATGCTGTTACTCCTAGCATAAAATGAAAAGGTGACAGGTTTCCGGATACCGGTTAGATGAGTATCCTAGTAAGCGTTTGGATGACGATGCAGCGACAGTAAAACATATTTACGGAATAAACTGGATGGAATAGTAGCATAAAATTAATTTTGGTGTTGGAATTAAACATAGAATAAAGCGTTAAACACAAATATATTAAATAATGTACTTACCGTATGTCTCATTTTATGAATACAAAGTTTTCAATCTGCAACATCATTCACAATGTATGAATTAATTAATACATTTCCAGGCAAAATTTGCAATGTTAGGATGTGCCTATCCGGATATTGAGAAACCTCATTGCACGAGTGAGTAGCTTATGAGAATTCCGTTGACAAAGTTCTGTAACGGCAGCATACAGCTCTTACCGTGCATTTTACGTTTTCCTGTTCGTAATGAAATGAGACTCACGACTCCATGCTAACGTATAAGGTTTTGAGAATAAAAGCCATAAAATGGTTGAAACACAGTTGGCAGATGTCTCTGTCACAGGTAAAGAAAAACTAAAACTGCTTTACTATATGCTCAGCATTGCATTGTGACTAGCTAAAAAGGATGAACACGTATACAGATAAATTTGTAAATAATGCAATAATTTATAATCAAAGTTTGCATTGTAAGTGCTGCGTAGACCTTACTTCTCAGTTTAGAAACATATCGTGTACTGTATATGGTGCTCAAGAAGAGTATAATCAATTTTAATAGATATGGTAATATTTAATTCATAAGACAGATTGATTCAAGCCTTGCTTACATTTAAACAAGTTTCCATACACATTAAAAGCTTACGTCACGCGTCATCCGAGTAACGTCTTAATAGTAATCGAATTCAAACTATCTTCATTTTGAATCTTAGTATGAACTTTATAAAATAAAGGAGTCTGTCAGAGAAAGGGATAAGCCACACAATAAATATAGGCTCAGTTACTAAAGCAAAACTGAATGTATATGTTATGATGATTCGTTCCATCTTAATCTATGCCGCACCTGCATGGCAACATGTAACCAAATCTCACCTGTTACCACTTCAACGTGCACAAAATCGTGCAGCTCGAATGATTACTGGACATAGCAGAGACATAAGAATAATTCACCTACATGAAGATCTATCACTACCACTACTTACAGAAGTCATTGACACTAACTGTCGTTCATTCTGGCACCGTCTGACCAACTCTCCTTACCCAACCTTACATACCATTGGAACCGCCCAACCTCTCAGACATACCCATCGCATGACTCATCCCAGATAATTATACTTCTCAAAACTCCGATTACCTGTCTTAAACTCATGATTTAAACACTTTTATGGAAGGACCTTAAACAACCAGCCTCACTGCAAACTAATAACATCTTAGCCTCGCTACGCAAACTCTCCTTTCTGCCACCCTCGTCACAAAATTAAACAAAACACTTCAAATCTCATGTTTAGTAATTATAATTCCACAAAATTCATTTTTCACAATGACTGCCTTAGGGATGCGACAGTTGCTCCCTAATCAATTCAGATTATTAACATTTATCTCGCCAAAAATCAAAACAATTGGAAGGCATGAGCAAAAATGCTCGAAACTTCACTTTCCAATCCGTCATTTACTCTGACTGACTGACTGACTGATTAAAAGTGAAAACTACAGTGGTTGGAACAATGCAGCATAATCGAAAAGAAGTTCCAAGAGAGTTACTTAATGATCGCCAACGTGAAGAGAAATCTTCAATCTTTTGTTTTGATCGTGAATTGACCCTTGTTAGTTATGTTCCTAAAAAAGGAAAATCACTAACCAGGGTCAATTCTCTCATCCATGCATCACGACAAAGCAATAAATGAAGAGAATGACAAAAATCCCGAGATTATTATTCATTACAATGAAACAAAATCTGGTGTAGACAACCTTGACCATTTATGCAGGTTATATTCATGTAAGTGTAAGATATACCGCTGCCCTATGGTTTTATGGTTCAACATGCTGGATTGCGAAGCCATAGCTGCATACATAATTTGGATTTTGAAACTCCCAGATTGGGAATTTGAAAAGCGACACAGACGTCGATTATCTCTTAAACAACTTGGGAGAGACTTAGTCAATGACCATATTCAGATAAGACCTGAGAATCCACAAGCTCTGCAGTCTGGAGTTCGTCTACCACTTAAATCTCTGGGAATTGAAATTCCAAAACTACAAGCTGCATCTGCTGGAACTGGATGTCAAGATAAGCAGAAAAAGATGCGGTGCCAACTGTGTCCACGTTCTTCGGATAGGAAGGTGAAGAGCAAATGCAAGTGCTGCCATATTCCTTGCTGTCCGGAACACCAGCACACAATATGTGATGTCTGCGCAGGGACCATTTAAAACATGTGAACTAAATGATAAGAAACTTGGTAAATGCTCGTAGTCAGTGGATTAGGTTAAAACATGCTACATTTAGAACATTCTTAAAATTATATGATAATAATGTAATTTTCTTCAATATATTATAGCAGTTTTTTTGCATCAGAATTTTGTAATATGGATAAAATAAAGTAAACATAAAACGAGAAGAAAATCAATAATAAAATATTAAACATAAACTGAGTATTAGAACAATGAACGCTTAAATCACAACGTCCCAAATACTTAATTCAAGGAAAATGCGCTCAAGGACAGATGGGGTCCGCGCGGACCCCAGGTCATAATGTGGTGTGTTTTAGAAGGACATAGTGATAGGGTTAATAGATATTCAGCTAGCTCAGCGCTAGTAAAGAAATTATCCATAGTGACGTTGGGTCCTTTGTTTTTCCAAGGGTCAACCAATCGCTTTACAAGATCTACAGTACCGTTCCTTCCAACGGCAGCACCAGGCACACACACTTCTGCAGTCAAAAGATATGAGTTTTCGGCGTCACAACACCAGTATATTTTTATACCATATTTCCCTTTCTTGGTGGGAATGTACTGTTTAATTTTACACCGTCCGCGAAATGCTACCAACTGTTCACCAACGGTCAGGTCACTTCCAGGCTTGTAAAACTTTGCCAGATTATCCAGAAACCTTTTCCAGAAATCGCTGCAGGCAGCCAGTTTGTCAGTCTCTAGTCTCTGTTCTCTTGTG
>JAGDQP010025069.1:0-27268 GCA_022664845.1 Lepisma saccharinum
TACTATTAAAATTTTAAGTTGTAAGCTAGAACTTACAAATTACTATGAAATACAATCGACACAGATCTCGAGATCTGGTCCATTGATGAGTGCTGAGACTTAATGAGGTCATAATCTTTGAAAACGTATCACTCATCAATGGACAAGCTCTCGAGATCTCTGTCCATTGTATTTCATAGTAATTTGTAAATTCTAGTGCGCTGTGAACTTACATGTTTGATAGTACTCTTAGTTTTTGAAATATTTTGAAAAATGTTTAAAAGAGGGTTGGAGCAAGGAACCCTCTTAAAAATCCAAAATTTAAAACGACAGTTGCATCAAATGGCATAACCTTCTATATAGTCAAAGGTTGTATACATCGAAGCAAAGTAAGATGACCTTCAAATCAGATAAAAACATCTACGTGGCACTTGCTGACACTCATTATCGTGTTCGGTAGTTTGGCTCCAGGGCTGTTTCCCGCAGTTTGACAGTTTCCATTCTCGTCCATCTTCAAACAAAAATCAGGGTGGCAGTTTTCAACATTTTCGCACCACATTCGAGCGAGCTTTTTATCACGATTCCACACTGCTCACTATTGTTGTCAATTAAAAGATCAATAATTTGTCAATCATGTTCAAATAGAATTGATAATCTAAAACAAGACCAGTTCTAAAGCACATGAAAAATTTTGCCTGAGACTGAGATGACTGAGATGCGCTATAAATAAAATTCATATTCAAAACTGGATTTTTTTATGACTTCCGTGAGTTTTAGAATGTCTGTTTTCAAGTAGAAGAAAGTGGTTTTAATTTTCTGAAAGAAAATCTTTATTTGCCATTTATTTTTTCCTTCCTAATTTTATGCTCTCGTAGTTGTATTACAAGCAGTGTTTCTGCCAGAGCCACCTGTGGAAGTTGTCACCTCATTGAGAGCGCCCCGAACTTTAAGATTTTTACAGTCAAAAATCGATAGAAACTGTGCAAAACACCACTTACACCATCGCAATTTTGCCTTTACGCCTCCAAAATGAAAATACTGGCGGAATCCCTGATTACAAGAATTATTATTTGCTTACGAGGTAAACTAAATGCTCAGAATTTTATTAATGGTAATACGTTTGGCAAAGTATTTATCTCATGTGATCTGTCTATTTAAAACTGATAAATTCCAGCCTTTGAAGTCTTTTTTTTATTTATTGATAGATATATGACATAATTACGAATAGTCCTGGGGCTATTGTATGGTTAATTTTGAGGACTAAAGATAAGAGATACATTTATTGCTAATATTGTTAAATACTTCAATATTAACAAAATATTTATTAAATACAAGAAACGTATACGGTAGTAATGTCTAACTTCTTTTTATTCTGAGTTGGCAACGCAAGATTCTCACTAACATACTCCACACAATCGGTTTCAAGTCTGACAACACAGGTATCACATTACAGTGGTATACCGGATGGCGGGTCTGAAATATGATAGAATAACATTAAATTTGGAGTTCACAATATTGATATATTTAAATATCCTCCACTCATTACGTTCAACTTGGCACTAAAACATGTATTTTCCCTAACAAATGGAAATCTGCTTTAGTTTGTGCTATACCTAAAACGAACGACAGACGAAAAATTACTAACCACAGGCCTATAACAATCTTACCAGTCTTTGCAAAAGTCTTTCAACCGACTTTATATCAACGAACTTTAAGTCATGTGAAGCCAGTTATCTCAACCACAGAACATGGCTTTGTTTCACGAAATCCACGTTAATGAACCTTGCAACTGTTACAGATTTTATTGCAAATTCCTTCGACGAAAGAAAGCAATTCGACGTGGTTTATATTGACTTTGAAAAGGCGTTTAACAGAGTTAATCACACTGTATTACTAGACATTTTAAAAGCACTATGACTTCTCTCCATGCTTGATTCGGTTCATGTGCTCTTATCCAACTAATTGCAGACAGTCAGGTCTTTAAAGAATAAAACATCTGATGAATATATAGCACTGTCAGGAGTCCTGCAAGATTTTGAATCTTGTATCATTGTTATTTTTCTTGTTCATTAATGACCTACCGGAATTCATACCGGATAATGAAAAAGTACTATTTGCGGATGAACTCAAATGCTAAAATTAATTCCATGGAAGCTGATATAGAACTACAGCATAGTTTAGACAACTTTACTAACTGGTGTGCTATCTATCAACATTTAGTTAATACGAAACGAAGTTTTATCATTCAGTAGAAATAAAACGATTTATAGATTTATTTGTGATATTCAAAAGTATGCATTAAGGAGGCCCGATGTAGTTAAAAATCTTGTTGTCACGATTCATATGAAATTAACGTTTAACAGTCACATAAAAAAATACAAATGATTCTTTTAAATTCTAGGATTTGTAATAAAGATGGGGAAAAAAGTTAACAACGTTTCTATATTGGAGAAAATGTACTATGCTTATGTTCATTAGGCGAAAGGGAAATAATTGAAAATGGCTTAGACTGCACAGACTTCATTGTTACAGTTTCGTGTCCTGTCCTTAAACACTCGCGAAGACAACACTGGGCTGATCTCTTCCACTGCAAAAAGGCAAGGACAATATAATGACGAAGCCACCAACCTGGAGAATATGTACAGCAATGGACAAAAGTATTGTCACATGTTTATAACTGAATTTTCTTATTTAAAAAAATAAGTAAGTATTTTGAAACGTCGTGTAAATTTGTTGACTTATAGGCATATGCACAATCACATGACGCACACTTGAGAAAAATATTGTCCCGATATGTCGCTAAATGAGGGCGATATTTCCTTAACAATAATTTTTCGCCAACATATATCTGTGATATATCTGTAATACGAAGAGAACTATTAAACTAAATGTCAATTTTCGTTAATAGATACTACACAAGGGAAGGACATCTTCGCGAATTTTGAAAATAAGGTTTAACGATGTGCGATAGTGCATTTGTCCACAGCTATACTACCTACAATGATATATATGTAGGACTTCCATCGAATTGGATATATGCGATATGTCTTCGTCTTCCAAAGCATTTAGAAGTGTTGTAATAAAAACGATTGTAATGCATTTTAGATATCGACACACTAATTGGGTTATAAAGCTTGTTGTGTTGACAATAAATAAATAAAATAAAAATTATAAAAAAAACATATACAAAAAGTACATAATAAACATTTTATTTTGGTTTTCCATCTTGCGTAGTATAATTTTCTTTGGCTAGGGGGGCAATCGCCCCTTTGACCCCCCCCCCCTTCCCGATGGGCGCCCTTGGTGGTAACGTAACACACCGAAATATTTTGAGGGATGGTCGTAAAAAACACATAAAAGGAAGGAGAACTCCTTACCTATAAGGGTGGAAATTCCGTCGTATTTTGGAGATGGGGGCTACCAACATCATGGGAATATGAACGTAGGAGCTACGTTTTTCAGTTCAGATATAATATTGGTTATCTGCTTTCTCTCAAATGTGAATGAGAGTACAAACATGTATTTATGGATTTCTACGTTATTACGTAGAAAAGAAATGTTTACGCTAAATACGTTTTCGACATAATAGCTAAATGCTTCAACTTCAATATTGAATAGATAAACAGCTTTAGATAATCATATATGATTACAGAAATAGTTCAAAGAAATTTGGAATTACATTTATTCATACTTTATGAATAAATTTCGTCATATTTTTAAGCAATATTATCATTGAACTGAGATACATATAGTTAAATACGAAATTCATTAATAAATACAATTACACCATTGTTGTGTTAATCACAAGCACAACGAAATATAAATACATACATTTCTGTTAGTATTGAGTAAGACAGACATTTAGAGGAGTTTCTTTTCTGCAGAATATGGTTAAGTAAGAATAGCAAGAAATACTAGTAGTAACTTTACTCACTTGTTTTACGCACTATCATTTGTTCAAAACGTTGATCAATTGTGCTCTCTTTTTCTTCTTAATTACCTACAACTTATAATCTCATCACATAAATAAGCATTAAGAGAACACAATTGAAAAGGTCATTTTTATGTTAAAAGGTAAATTTTTTACACGACACATATACCCCTTCAACAATCACTTGAAAAAAAAAAGTATTTTAAGAAAATATTTTTTTTCTATTGGAAGTTGTTTTTCATGTCTTTGAATTGAAAATAATATCAAATATAGGTTGTTATGTAGATTCAAAATGAATAGCAAAGTTTTTCTTCAGTATTTCTGTATTACAGGTGTTACGATGAATAAAAGGCAGAGATACCAAGCGAGGCAGAAAGAATCGAGAAAGATAGAAAGAAAGAAATATTTTATATACACAGAGAAAGAATTTCCTTTTCTTCACGAGAAAAAGAAAAGTACTGCTACTTAGTAAAGAATAAAATATTCTGGAAAATAAAAGGACGATCCAAAACAGAAGAGATGGCAAAGGAGAGGCAAGAAAAATTTATCTCCTGAAAGAAAGCAGACACCCCATGAGTTACCATAGTAACACTGTGAACACAAAAATATCTGAAAGAAAGCAAGATAAAAGACCATATACTTATTTCTTCTAAATCAATGCATTTATTTACTAGTTTCTCTCGATTTTTTTTCTCCATTCGGAACTCATACTAACATTTTATTTCCGTTTGATTCGTCAGCTATAAAATTTCCATCATGTAAAGTATTAAAAAGGAATTTATATTTACTATTAATACTACATTGTTCAAAAAGAAAATGAGAACATTATTGAATTTTACACGTTGAACAGAACAAGAGAAAATACTTAAATTTTCTTTTACATGAAAATTAACAGGCCTCAACTAGGCACATAAGCAATACCGATTTTTTCTAAAGACACCTACTCCTGTTTCACGTTTATTATTAGCAAAGACAGTCCTTTTACAAAAATATTAAACATTATTTTTTTTCTTTCAGCCCTTCTACTCACGAAATCTGCTCCAACTATCGGTAAACCCTCAAAGTGCAGCTTTACTCTGCAATCTTCTGCGAGATGCCGGTCTCGCAGTGGGTAAAAAAGCACGGGACAATTCTAAACATATTCGAACTATTTACAACTATTTACAACCTTCTAGAATTTTCAAACTGATGAGTCCGGAACGTATCATCTTAAGTGTGACTAACATGCTTAGAATGCATTTCATTAAAATTATTTATTTTGAGGAAATTTTGTGGGAACTTGGGTAGTAAATAGATTGTACTTTGCTAGGCACTCGTAGAGGCCAACGATTTCCAAAATCGTGAACCAATATCAACCCATGTATGTAATCGATGATCCAACCGTGCAAGAGATTTATATTTTAAATTTAATTTTGCCAGCTTTGCAATACTCCTAGAACCAGCGCATACCTTCTGTGATTATGTGTTGCCCTACGTTCGAAAATTATATTAATTCGCATTATCTTAAGATGTTATCCAGAATACTGAAGATGACTCGAAGATGACTAGTGACGAAGATGACTAGATGACGAAGATGATACTGAAGATGACTAGTTTCAGTCATCATGTTAGGGCAGTGTTACGATTGTGTACATACTGTATACTGCGCTCTGAAACAGTCATATCTTTTATTCTTCGTTTTGTTATACTGATTGGTTCTTCTCTACAGTCGACTGTCTTCTCTTTGTAACGAATATGTCTTGATGACTGCCAGTCCTCTAGGTGCAATACTAAAGTCTGTGTCTATGAAGTTTTAAACCAGGTCGCATAAATGTAGTTCCACATACTTTGTTATAATCTAATAGTTTGTAATTGATGGTATACATCCCTTGTTCTATGCAATCATCTATGGCCTACGCTTGCTCTTGATATTGTGCTAAGTAAAGCTGTACATTGACAATACTATGCTGAAAATACATTCTTTTATCCTCTGTCGACAAGAGTTGTTATTTTGCATTTTCGGACTGCTGTTGTTTTTACTAGATGATATTTGAACAAAACTAAACCAAACTTGACTCTTATCTTGCATATCATACAGCTAACTACTTTTGTTCATTACTGGTATTTTCTGTCATAAACACAATGTAATTTATTTACCGGATTACACGCTGAACTAAATAGCTATTAGTACCTTGCGCTATAAATAAAATGTCAATACAGGCACAAATTGAACAAAACATAGAAAACAATTCAATTTGATTTATAATCAATGTTAACTATGTAAATATTATTTTAAAAACTTTAAATGAATTTTCAATGTGCTTATTCTAATTTAACAACGATGAAGTATTATTATATTACTGTATGTTGTTTCACAATTACAACACAAGAGAGATGTAAGTCCGAACTCACTCTTTCTGCAGGAGAAGCTTGAAAAGATTTTTTCGAATATACATAAAATCAGAATTTAAATTTAAAGATGAAAAAGCTGTAAATAGTATTTACTAGCGTATTTACTAGATACGCAATTCAATGCGTATCATGTTACACAAAATACCAGTGCCGTGTTAAAAGTGTGATTATTTTATACCCTGCATGTGTGACAGGTGGACTTGTTACGCAGAATAAAAATGCAAATTCGGAATAAAACCAGTGGACATCAAAATATTGCTGTATAGTCCGTGAAACATGTATGTATTCAGCGTAGCCTATGTACAGCACTATGTGAAAAAGATCCTTTTTGTTCATTATAAAGAAATTGATATTATTCAGAAGATAAAACATGTAATAATGAAACAGAAAACACAATGAAACATACATTATCACCATCATCTTAACAATACTACTAACATATTTATCGGCATCTGCTTCAATCTCTTGTTTATCACCTGGTTACAAACTGAAAATGATGGTGAAGAGGATTCCTTATAATTCAAAACACTAGCAACATCATTTCCACAACTCTTCAAATACATTCACTGAGGTCTTCGTCTTCACATCAGTTTCATGTTCATCGCTTGCGTTGAAAGTGAAGTAGAATTAGTGGTAAATAGGTGGAGTTATAAATGTTTTAAATGTCAATAAGATCCTCCAATTTACAACGAGTAGAGGGAGCTAACAATTTAATGTACACAATGTCGCTTGTATTTATTTCTATATTGCTTCATTTCTCCTGAGACATGACGTCGACTATGCCTTTATATTTTTGCATATAATAATAATATTTAGGTTCGCAGTGAATTTAAAATAAAACACAACGGTTCTATGCCAGGAAAAGTGCCTTGTTTAACATTTATTTTCCTGCTGAGAAAAAGCAACTTATATAGAAGAAGAGAAAACGAAGGTCACTGGTCTTGGTACGTTAATTTGTCTGAAAGCCTTAACCAAAGAAACGACCCTTTTGACTATAATGTTTATACAGAACCCGCAGGGTAATCCTACACAAATTTTATTAACTTCGTTGCTGTTGAGTTTAGAACATGGTATTAATTTCTTCTTAAAGCCTTTGTTTTTCAAAGGAAAAGAGTGTTAAGTTACAATGCAACTCTCTGCAGTTTACAATACTAACCCATACGTAACAATACTACTGAGAAATATGTTATAACGCTAATGTATGAATAAAATAGAACTACAATAATAATAAACCAAACATTAGTCCTAATAATGTTCGCAAATAATCCCTATTATAATCGCAATTAATGTAAGGTAACATTTAATATTCATACACATTTTGTGTTATATTCCTGTACTTTTAAACACATTGTGATTCTTCAAATATTCTTCAGCCCTCCCTAAAGAATAATCGCAACATTTATTACCTCTAGGCTTTAATTAAAACTTTTCTTCGTACATTGTTCTCAGTCATACCAATAGACTGTCAAAATCCAATAGCTTTATATTGATAACTGTGTGCTTGATACTTTGTTGACTGAAATATAATATTATATCTGAATATGATTTGATATAATTTGAAATGTAACCTTATTACAGTGAAGCAGGTAAAGTACAATAGAGCCAGATTTGAAAATGTGACTGTGTTGTGCTAGTAAATTTTGGAAAACTGCTGGCTACACTAAGGAATTATCTGTCATTTTATGGACTTTTCAGTAGATGAAAATATGGCCTTTCTGTACATGTTAGAATAGGGAAAAAGGAATCCTGTAAAGTGATGATCAAAGTATCCAATATTTCTTAGTTGTGGCTTTCTTGAATTGGAAGTATGCTATTAGGAATAAAGTGGAGATATCCTTCAATAACTTTCAGTGACTTATGTCTTAAGAAAAAAGGGTAAAAATGCATTATCACCATTTACTAAAGGTACAAGGAGTACTGTTGGTTGAATTAATGGCACGTTTGTGGGCTTAGTCCCGCGTTCAACACGAGTGGTGAAACACTCAACTCAATGATTTGAAGTGTACATTAAACAAGAACTGTTGGTTTCGATGTTGGAAGCTTACAAACACATCCAAGGTTTCCATTACAATTAAAACGTTAAAACTACTACCAGTATCAATTTACCTTCCTCATTAGTGTCCCCGGACTGAGCCCTATATGCCAAAAGGCCATAAATAAAATTCAAAATTCAATTGATCTCAATTCAAATAACTAATTTTTGCGCTAAAGAGACCAAAATATTTTAACCAAATGTATAGTATTTCTTCACATGTACTGTACTTTTCGAACCTTCTACTTCTAATATTTGTTTTTCATTTTTAACTTATCACTTTTTTTTCTGTTACTTCGAACTTTTTCACTTATCAATTCAGTACCATTTCAGTTTATATTTATGTTACGTTTGGGGCTTGTAATTCCCACAACACGTCTCTCTCGGGTAAGTTTTGGAGTGAAAGAGTTTAGCATGTAAAATGTCAACTACAGAAACTTCGGCGAGAATTAGAGAAGTTCGAGGGAATTGGAAACGATTATTCAATCAATGGCAGTGCGTATGCGCATTTGCATAGTTTCGTACTCTGTTTCAAGGATTTATGACTAGTATTTGAAATCAACACGACACATCTATCACACGAGAACATTTTCGTCTTTTTTCCCACCCTATCTTTCAGCTCTAAATCCGAGTGTGGCAAATGCATTTTTCGTGCTATATTTTGTTTGTTTGCGTTGCTTTTCTGGATATTTTTAAATACTAACTTTTTTTTAAGTCTAAGGGATTGTCACTCTGTAAACATAGCTTTTAGGTAAGGAATATGGAAGGGCAGGGGTCGGAACCTTTTTAGGTACGTACCACTCCAATATTCACGGAGTGGTGCTGATTAATAAAACGAGAAAATCTCAGTCAGGATGCAATTCCTGGGCACAACATATCAGCGTTAGTTTATATACAGAGATAACTGGGATTACAATTGGAAGGTTTGTATTAAATTTGGTGCCCGAAAAAAAATATAGAAATTCGTTCTCTTTATAATTCCAAGAAGCTCTAATTAGGAAAGTCAATACAGCGTTAGATTTTGTCTTGGATAGTTTTAGAGAATTCGAAACTACATAAGGGATATATATGTATAATTTTGAATTGATTTAAGGCATTTAGGCAACTATGGCTCAGGCCGTATGGATGTTGATGGGATGAGTTGGTGGAATGAAGAAAGTGGGAGGAAACGGGAGCAGCACGAGAAAACCCACGCACCCGATGTTTGTTCACCATATATGTATAAGGTGTTTCAAGAGTATAAGGCGATGTTTAAAAAATTCTTTAATACAGGGATAAAAATTGATGATGTCCATCTTTGTCAAAATATGTGTATTTTATGACTTGGAGGCGAGAATAGTTATCGAAACCTCATAAAAATTACTTGATATCAGGACAGAAAATTATGTAAGCTCCGTAGGTTTAGAAAGTGACAATTGAAGTTAAAATGTATTTGATCCAGCATCGCTCATGAAACATTCATGACTAAAAAATGGCTTTCAATGGCAAATCTCTTCTAAAATGCACTCGTTAATCGTAGTTATAGCCCAAAAAAAATATTTGGGTAAAACATTGAATGTCATGTAGCAAACCGACACGGCTAACGATATTATTTGCCGAGATGTTACGCATTTTGTAACCGTGACTCAAAATCCAGGCACCTATAGCTACAAAACACGTACTATTTGTAAAGGATGGAGGTGCTTAAGTTTTATCTTCGTACTATATTAAATTTATTTTTGAAACGTTACTACCGCATTTTTGGTACCCGCTGTATAAAACCTTTCAGAGTTATATGGAATCAACAAGTTACGTTGGAGCTCACCTGATATAAACGTCATATAGTTAGGCTGACAAGAAGAAAGGAAAGTAGCTGTTTTTCGTTTATTAAGTAGTTCCGTGACCTGAGGTACAATGGTCGTTCAAAGAAAATAATCCCTATTTTTCTGTAGGAAGTACGAGACCGATAATTGAATTGAAAGTAGGAATGTGTTCTTTCGTTTTTCAGCTACGTTTACCACACAATGCAATGTTCGTGCGGGCTACCGCGCATGCGTGGCGCGTGATTAGCTTGAGTCATGCAGTGAGAAACTTGCCCTGGCACCCTGGCAATAAGGAGTAGCGAGTCATAGCGAAACAACGTATGTTGGAGATGTGAAGTTAAGTAGAGATTCATTCTGTGATCCGGTATAAGTGGGCAAATGGTGTTGGTCTTACTGACATCCACAGAAAGTTCGTTGTTGTTTATAAAGACTGTAATGTCAGTGCAAGTGGTGCGAAGGTGGTGCAAAATGTTTTTTGAAGGATGAACAAGCATATGAAGGATGAACAAGCAAATCTCGTCAGTGATGCAACATTGGTTGACAAAGTGAATGCACTGGTGTTGTTCAACCAAGAATCAAGGTTCGTGAAGCAGTCGCTGACTGGAACATTTCTGTCGGGACTGGACCCCAATTTTTTTGCAGTTAGTTTGCAAAAACTCGTGCAATGATGGGACAAATGCTTGTGCCGCCTTGAAAATTATGTCCAAAAGTGAGAAAGGGCCAACTCGATTTGTTGGTGCAACTTGATTTTTGTCTGTACCTTCAGAAATAGATTTTTGACAATATAGGGGGACTTTTTACTTGAACGACCCTCGTATATTCTTGTATTTTTGTAAAGTTTCTTGTATGTGCAAAAACAGATTTAATGTAATATTTCTCGAATGGAAAGAGATTATTACGGTTCATTACGAATTTGTACTTGTTTAGTACGTAAAGAAATATCAACGTACGAATAGCTCATTTTTAAAACTATCTGAACTATTAAGAAACCTTCTATATCTTCCACATACGAACAAAACTTTTGATTCTTTCTCTGCATTTTAAGTGTAACAATATGCGAACAAGAGGTTTTACTTAGAATGTAGTTAACAAACTGTTCTAGTTACGTTTAGGGAAGAAGTAAAATGGTTGACGAAAGCTAAAGTAGAAACCCGTTCATCTATGAGATACCCCAATACCTTAATCAGAAATAAGGCCACAATACAATTCTCACACTTTTGCTTTGCATTTGAGAGGTTTGATGCAATAGTAAGTAACAGTAATTATATCAAACATGTAGTGAAGATCGTTTGCACAGGAATTAACCATAAAATAGTGCGCAAGTGTGCAAAATTTGCGTTCAGAGAAACATTATTAATTTCCTGTACCTCTTACATATATTTTGTACATTTATATGCATAAAACTAATACATTTTGTGAGAATATATATACCAGGATTGGTTTTTCATTTAAGTGTGAAAGAGGAATTAGGTCAGGAAAATAAGACTGAATTGTAAGTAAAAGAAAATGTTCCAATTGTTATTGTTCTTAGGCATTAGTTTATATCAGAGTTTGCAAATCTTTACGAATATTTGTAGGGTATATGAAAATGTAAAGTTGTGAGATGTGTATTATTAGTAAATTGAACTTAAAGAAAAAAAGAAAATCACGTTAACTGACTGAATATAGTGATCCTTTCCTACATTATTCATTGATTAAACATAATTAAGTGTTCTTACTACCATTTGAAAAAAAATGGGAGTAAGGATATTGTTCTTTCCAAAGCTTCTGAAAGAAAATAATAATTTCATCCATTTGATTGAGCGGCAAGGTTGTGTACAAAGACTATATTGCAGATATAGGCCAATGTTAGCAAGTAATCAATGGTTTCTTTTCAGTCTTTATTAATGAAATTAAACTGTGGAGAGTAAATTTTATTATATAAGAAGTGTACTAAAAGAGTTTTAGACGGAAGTCCAACTTCCATCACTGAAAAATATGCAAACCATGTACTAAAGATGCCACGTATCACTATAAATATTTGGAAAGCCACAGACAATTTCAAAGATCTGGATACAAGGTCAAATATAAGAAACTGATTAATTGATTAAATTTCAACTATTTCATGTGTAAATGATCTAATTAGATGTATGCATTGTATGTATGGTCTATTGTTTGACTCAATTGCATGTTCTGCTACATTAATACTGATTTGTAGTATGCGCTTTTCGCCATAAGACCACTTCCGTGGTTTCATGACTGAAGTCATGACTTCGGATTGCTACTGGTGAAGACGAGTCGGGTGTTTGTATAGGCCATGCTGATGGAGAACAGTTCCATCCTCAGAGCAAATATAGAAAAACAGAGCAAGCACCTTATCATTCTCTTATCTTTACTGGGCAGAATGTTCTCCAAAGGACGTCATCACTCAGCCTTCCGAAGGGCTTAGTCAGTTGATATTTTTCCAGCCTATAAAATGTATAAGTTAAAAGTCTATCAAACTGGTTTAATCCTTAGTTTCAAAATCAAATAGTTAAGTATAGAGTTATAACTAAACTATTTTTTTTTCATCTTAATTATTGAGGTATAATTTGTAAATCCCAAGTATGCCCATGCTATTATAGCTTAAGTTTTATTCTAGGAATGACGCTGAAGAGGTCGAACTATACAGTATGAGTATAATATGAACGCTTTGAGAGACAGAAGAAGAGATTTTTAGTGGTTACTTTCCTCGCCAAGTTTCAAGTGTTCTTACGTATGATTAACTCATCTATGACTTTTAAATCAAGGGAATATTTTAAATTTTAAATTAAGTAAAACAAAAAAAACCTATCAAGAAGCATTATGGACAATTACTGCAAAGAAAGTTAGTTTCTATGATTAGATTTGCACCACAATTCAACCCGTTCCGGCGTGGATGCACAAGCGTTGTCTTGTCATTCAATATAGGAAAATGTAGAAAATATGAGTTTCTGGGCTGGCATGGCCTACATTACAGGTCTTCTTAAGCGTGCTTCTACAACTTTATGAGTAAAAGTTTTCAGCAACTACGAAAGTATGTCTTACGGTTTTAGTGCGGGAAATACCAGACCAACCGACCGAGCAGTATTTAAATCTCTGAAGAAGATAAGAAGACTTTTTTGTGCGGTGTGGATACAAGAAAGTTACTTTAAGTATATTAAAAAAAAAACGTTTCGACAGAATATATGTTTTATTTTCAATCATTTTATTGGGATATCAAATGCATCTGAATAAGTAATAAAGTCAAAGAAATTAGCTCTGTTAAAATATTCTAATATTACATTCAAGTTAGCTACTAAACTTTAATATCTCAAAGTCATCAAATCATATTGTGCATGTGGGAGAAAAGATGAAAAAATTACCGATAATAGTTTCATATAGAGGTATCATCGGATTTGAACCCATTTCGTCCTGATTATGATGGAAGTAATTGTAATTGTTTTCACTGAGCCACGCTTGTTAAGATTATTTTTCATATTCGAATAGTTATTAGTGTTCATTGTTCAACTGCTACCCTGATTCCTAGCTAAATTATAGCTAAATTCTACATTGCTGGGAAAATCATATGCATGGCTGATTCCTTCTATTTTCTTCATGATCTACAAGTTTGACAATATATTGATTGTTGTTCGAATAATACTGTATGGTTGTTGGACGCGCATGCGCAGAAAATGAAATAAGTGTACTCACACTAGACCAATATAATTACGTGGAACACTGCGTGGTTGGAAGTCTATTATTTGTTGGAATCTAGATAAATTAGAAGAATTTAGCTAAGGATTAGGAAGAATTAGTAGAAAAATTATATCCTTGCTTTAAAGGTGAGTGTGTATAAACTATATATATATATATAGTTAGTTAGTTACCTACCTATATATTTATATATAGTACGGCTAGCGCAACTATACTATATGGTAGATCCCACCGTGTACGAAGGGTATTCAGCAATACATATAGTCACAACAGCAATAAAATATCGTACCTTCAGCAATACTACATTGTTGTTATAACTATATGTATAGTAAACACAACAATACTGTATGGTGCCCTTGGTCAATTTCGAAACTATAGAGTACGTACAGATATAATTCCTTCATTGGTAATTCAATTATACATTGTTGTATGATTAGCTATAATGCTAAAAAAAATCTTGCTAATTTAACTCGAAACAGGACTTTTACCATAACATATTGTTCACAATTTTAATACACTGTTAGCGAGAACTGTATTGTATTTGCAACCGATAATATTGCTGTCCCAATTTCAACTATGACAAATAGGATTTTATGGTTACTCCAAACAAATTATTTTTTGAGTGCTGCTTTAACTAAAATAATTAGATATAAAATTTCCTTAAAGGAAAATCCAGATCATCCGTAAGTCACAGAAAAATCTATGGAGTAACAGCATGCTGTGCAAAGTCACCGCAGATGTGTTTGTATTCCTGATGGACTGGTGACGTCTCAAGTTGTTATAAAGTCACCTGAAAGTGTCTATTCCTGTTTCACTACGGAAACTGTAACAATATTTTTCTGAGTATAACAAGACATTCTCGTTGTTCCCTGAACATCATGAAGGCGAACGATTACGTTAGAATGGTGATTTCACTGTTATTCTGGCATTCATGAACGCTTTTTAAGAAACGTTTTTGCAACATGATACTGGTGCGATTTTTCACACCGCAGCTACTTAATGTAAGTTTATGCTCTTTAAGATGTATATAGGACCACGGTGGCTCAATTGGTAAAGGGGTCGTCGGATCGATCCCTGCTCATGCCATGTGGGTTTTGTGGTGAACAAGCACCATGTGCGTGGGTTTTCTCGGGTTTCTCCCGTTTCCTCCCTCTTTCTTCATTCACCAATTCATCTCATCATCAGCCATCCGGTCTGAGCCAAAAGTTGCCTAAAGGCCTAAAAAATAATAATTCAAATTTAAGATGTGTGTTACTTTACATCGGCAAGATCACCAGAGTACGTGTGAGAAATAAGTTCCGAGATTGTCCGCAATACGTAAAAATCATTCCTGACTTGACCATAAAGGTGCAGCAGGAGTAGAACATCATCATACAGAATAATATTCGACACATCTAGGATGGGATGCATACATGTCTGTTTACCTATATTCAACGTGACAGTAAGTAAAGTAGTTCCTGAAAAGGACGACATTCGATTTTGACCGTGGATCATGTTAAGTGGTGACCTGGAAATTTGTATCAATGTAACACATCATGTTGAGTTATCTGTTGCTGACGTTCGGTTCACCCTGTATAACTTTATCTTGGTATTGGGATTTCATTTTCCATCAGTTATTTTTTTTTCACATCCTCTTTCTCATTCAAAGGTCTTACGAAATATCATTTTGAAAATACTTATACGATGAAGTATAGAGAATGAATGATATGCAAACGAGAATGCTGAAAATCTTTAAATTGATTTTTTGTGAAATTACTCCAACACAAAGTTTCATTATTTCTTTAATATGAATTCAGGTTGGCTAAAATCTTTTCCCGTAAGCAAAAACAAACAAATAAGCGGGTAGCAGAGGAAAACAGATATGAAAAAGTTCTTATATAAGAAAGAGATAAAATGAAATATATTTAAAATTACATATAAACAAGGCACAAGAAAGAAATAAAATAATTAGAAAAGAAGAAGAAGATAGTGTGAGAGAAAAGAAAAAATATACGAAGAGATATTTTAAAAGGAGGAAACACGGAATGCAAGGAATATTTCCGTGGCGAGACGCTTCATTTCCCAGAAGCTTTTTTATGACTTAATTATTTTTGTCCTCCTGCAGACAAATTTCATTGTTGTCATTACTCATCACTTTCCTCTTAACTAGTGAAATTAATTTTTAAATGTTTTCTTCTATTTCTAATCAAATGGCATTATTAAAATATCTCTTTTCCTCTTCCTTTGAGTACTCCTTACTTGTTTAATAAGAAACTCCCTTATTATAATATCAAAAATGTTTTATGCTAAAATACTAATAAAATATAGGAAGCATTTAGCTACTATGAGACTTTCAATAGGTATTTTCAACAACGCAGATACTGAGAAGAGTCATCCATGTAACGGACTTTGTTATTTGGACTTTGTTCATTGTCTTTGAAATAATCAATCTTAGATCTTGGTTAGATTTACTTTAATTAGATTAGGTTGTGTTTATTTAATGCTAGCTACTAGACGGAGCATATCCAGACTCAGCCCAATAGCAATCAAGATATGATATTTACCAATACTGTATTTTCGTTATGCAGGAAGCGTCACTGTTCAAACCAGAATATGTCTTTACGAATTTAGAGAACAACAAATGAAAAATATGTAGTCAATCAGTAAATTACTTACTTCAATGTACGTGTTGAATACAGAGTCGTCGGAATAAGTTTGTGTACCTATCTTATAAGTACAGGAGGAAATGTAAACCAAAGTTATTTAATACCACCACAAAATTAATAACATTTATAAAAGATAAGAGACAAGTGTGTAAATGTATATTCTTTTAGTTTGAAAGAAACGCAAGCTAAAACATGAACTAAATTACAATGAACCCTTGACTGGCTGATTATTTCCTATCTAGAACTATTTTGCTTGTAAATTTCTGAAACAATAGTTTTAATTTTCTATTTCTGTATTATTTTCAATTGTTTTTGTAGCTTGTTAACTCCAACTGGTGTCCTTTATATTCATATGTAGTATTTGTTTTTCTTTTTGTCTTCTGATTCAGCTTTTTATTCCCATTCCTTAAGTAAACATAAGTTACAAGAAATTGTTATATTATTTCACCGCTTTTTGCCACTTTCAAGTGAATGCTTCCCTTTATAAGCTTTCTTCATAATGCACTTATACAACGTAAAGCTACTCCCTGCTGAACTACTGAACTTCAGTGTACAGATGTATGTCCAAAAAGATGGGAGTTATCTTTCTTTCTTTTGCTCTCTCGATCCCTCGATTCTTATTTTAGATCTACAAACCCGCATCATGGTATAAAGATATCCGAATTTTCGAATCTGGATCTGTATGCGGATATATTATGAATTCGGATCTACTCTAAATCAGCTGATGAATTAAAGATGGATTTTTAGAACAACATGGAGTGTCTAAGTTTTTAATCTCCCAGTAATTCTCCAAAATTCTCCAATAATTAAATATTAATAATCTTCACTAACAAAAGAAGAAAATTGTAGATCTTCTCATCATTGTCTTTCGCTTTTGGTTCCAATGACTTACATGCGTGAATTTATATGCGTACACTTATATGCGTGCATTCTACATATGTATCATCGTTCGTTCATGTAGTTATGGTGCCAACTTATCTTAACACTTCAACTAATTATTCACACAAAGAAAAAGAAGTCAATCTTGACATCCCAGTGTCTGAGTCATTAATCGATAACTTTATCAGTGATGATAGCTGTAAATACATTCGAAAAATATCTTTAAAGTTTTGATATGCCCTCTGTATTATTAGAACTGATTCAACGTCACTACAGTGTTACATCTTATCGGACATAACGCGTGGACTAGAGTTGACTGTTATATCGATGTATACTGATGTTATATCGTATATACTATCATTCAACTCTGATCGTTTTCTTAACATCATCGCTTAATATCTTAGAATAAAATATAGAATAAGAAAAGTGTTTAAAGCAGCTGAAGTAAATACGAAAATTGCCCATAATTGTTATTAGTAATACCTTTTAGAGTTTTGAACTGAAGAACTAGGACGAATGTTTAGATGTAGTCAAAAACTAGTAGTTAAATTGACATCAGTAGTCTGTGGTCAATACGAGATAGATTGGAGTCAACGAGATTTGTTGTTAAGAGTATAATTATTTGGTGAAGGGTATTAGAAAATAATCCGATGTTTATTTAATGAAAATAATACTAAAAGATAAGATAAGATAAAATACATTTTATGGGCGGTAACAGCACTATGGCTTACGCCCTTCCCGATACGGGGGAAGCCCTTTATCTTAGTCACGTTTAAAAATAGCTGTTAACTAAAATTATACAATCATATAAAACCTGAAGATGTAAACACTTCAGAAACATAAAATCGTACTAAACACTAAAGATGTATAGTGTCTTTAGCATAAAAGGTAAACACGTGAAGGCTGTAAATAGGCCCGCACAAAAATAAAACAATATCACATAAAACTTAACAGCTAACCAACACAATCATCTCAGATAGACGGAGATAAACCTGTCTCATGAACAAACATAAGAACTCTGCGCAACATACTTGGTTCATCTCCTAACAATGACACCATGTCATTGGGGATGTTATAACGTTGTCTGAGATGATTATATCCGGGACAATCTAAAAGAACGTAACAAATACTTAAAACCACATTGCAATTAGTACAATGTGGTGGATCCAATCGTCGTAACAGATATCCGTGTGTCAGCCGACTGTGTCCAATACGTAGACGACATAAAAGGACTTCTTCACGCCTACTATCTCGGCAAGATGATTTCCATGGAGCAACAGTTACCTTAATTTCTTTCTATTTATTAACAGATACGTCATCCCATAGAATATCTTGCACGAGCGGATGTTTAGAACACATATTGTCGAGGCTTTGAACAACACTCTTCGAATCTGTACAAACAAGTATGCGGTTGAAACCACGAACAAGACTAAAATCCAAAGCCTTTAAAAGAGCATATAGCTCAGCAGTAAAAATACTGGATTTGGAATTAAGACAAAATTGGTGGACTTCCCCATCTACAACAAACGCGCATCCAACAGATTCATTTGATTTGGATCCTTCAGCAAAAGCAGAGATAAAACGCGGGTACTGACTCTGCAATGCAAGAAAAAGTTGCTGGAATTCAATCATGGATGTCTCCGACTTCTTGAACCTTGACAAAGTAATATCAATCTGTGGGCGAGCAAGTGTCCACGGCGGTCGGAGACTAAAACGGACAGGATAAACAGTTGGGCGGTCTGCATTCAGGCTCTCCAACAACTCTGATGCTCGGATGCCAAATGGTCGGGTATCGTGACCACGGAGTTCATATAGGGCTCGTTGTACTGGGTATACCACTAAGTTGTGTGCTGGGTGGCCTGCTAAAGATAAGATCTTAGCAAGATAACTCAGCACATCGTACATCCTATGGATCTCGAGCGGTGGTTCGGTGGCATCGACACAAAGACTGGTGACAGGGCTTGTGCGATACGCGCCAGTGGAGAGTCGAATTGCAGCATGATGAACACTATCGAGCGTATGCAAGGATGAAAATTGCCCAGAGTAATAAGCGTGACAACCATAATTAAGCTTCGATAAAATTAGTGCGCGATAAAGGCGCAACAAGGTTGTACGATCAGTACCCCAAGTGGGATGACTTAAAACACGTAATAAATTCAGAGCTCTGGTACAGGAAATTTTAATTTGGCGAAGGTGACTACGCCAGTTTATCTTTCTATCCATGCGGCAGAAGTGTACACAGACTGTCTTTGTTGGAGAAAAACGAAAGCCAGTCTGGTGTGACCAGTCAACAAGACGGTTAAGCGTCAACTGGATCTGCCGGGCTGCGAGGTTGATATTCGCAGATTTACAGACAATCGTTAAGTCGTCAACCTTGCACAGGAGGGCGAATACAAGCCATAACACTATTCACTGCAATAGAGAACAGTGTTACGCTCAGCACACTCCCTTGAGGTACGCCATTCTCCTGTAAATAACGCTCTGAGAAACGATCACTAACACGGACACGAAAATAACGATCACGTAAGAAATGTGATATAAAATGGGCCATGTGGCCCCTAATACCCCAGTCATGAAGCTTGCGTAGTATGCCATATCTCCAGGTGGTATCATAGGCCTTCTCTAAATCGAAGAAGACAGTAAGAACATGTTCATTCCGGAGAAATGCATTCAATACTAAAATGTATAATAAAAATTTAGAGAATCCCCAAAACTTTGGGGAGTGGGGACTCTTTTAAATTACGTCGAATCCTATTTGCTTGCACTGCGGGTAGACAAAGAAAACACCATTAAAAGTCATACAAAGGGCGCACATAAATTCTTCATCAAATAAAAACTATCTAATCATGAATTGAGCTTAAATTTTACTAGTATTTCAGTTTGTGATAACGTTTAAGGAAAACGGTAATTTTAAGATAGTCATTTGTTTATTACCACAATACAGTGTAAGAGTTTTTGCCTGCATAATGTAAGTACCCAGAGACCAACAGTACAATAGCATATCATGAGAAAAACAATATGCTTTTCGTGTCTTTTGTAGTAAAAATAGTACCATGCAATCGGAATTCCATGTAATTCAGTGATTACCATTTTGTTGTTGTACACACATTAGATTTTGCGAAAGCATTTCTGAACAATGACTTCAATGACTGTATTTCTGATAAATGACTTTAAGTAAATTAACGCTGAAAACCAAAGAAATAGACGATTCATACGCACAATTATAATTTACTATCATGATGTTGAATATTTAATTATGTATGTTTTGCGTTCCTTGAGTGATAGAAGGAGGCTGCGGAAGAAAAAAAGGTGTAGGAAATTAATTTTTTGCCTCGAAAAATAAGTCGTCTTTTCATGACTTAATTTATTAAACGAATACCTTGGATGCCTTTACAAATTCTTGGAGCGCTTTTTGATCTTAATAAAGTGAGGCATGGAATAAGCAGACGATGTTATTTGAGGCTAGTATTTTTTTTTATTTTTTTGCAGAAAAGTAATCCACTTTAATGTGCCTTTCATCATTGCTAATTCTAAGTAGACAAAAATAAGCTGAACATAATATTTTAATATTATCATCTAACTTAAGAAAACGTCTCTCGCCATGGTGTACTCAACAGTACCATTAAACTATTCTAAATAAATCAAGTAATATATACTAGAATTTGAATCTCGTGTGCTACATTACAATTATAGTAAACTTTATAAAACTATGCCACCTACGCATGTGGATGACTAAGAGAACATAATTTTGATTCGTCAATGACTGGCACTGGTTTACATTTAAAAGCGGACCATCTTCATTAATTCTGGTGTTTTACATATCAGTTATTGTTAATATTAGACTGTAGAAATGTACCCGTATAAGTATGACATATAAACCACGTTTTGGAGTCTATCCTGACTTTGTCGTCAGCAGATTAATTAATTGTTTAAAGAAAATGTTCTCAAAATGAGATCCGTGGATACGCGGCCCCTTTTGAGAAGGGCTAACAACACTGCATCTTTTATATATTTTTTATCATTTTTATTATATCTTGTACGTATGTCTATCTATACATAGATAGCATAAATACAAGTAGTTATTATAGTTTTTCAATTTGATCTGTCATTGCTAAAAGAGTGCATGTTACAAAACTAATATTTCGAAAAAAAAACTATTTGAATATTCTTATGAATTGCATTTTCATATTTATATTATTTGGACGTGTAGAGGAGGATATTGTGGAGATGTCAAGTATGGGAACAGACATATAGATGTGCACAAACGATTGTGGTAATATGTGAAACTTTTGGATATACCATATGTTAACAATGACTGGAAATGAATAGCGTGTTGGTGCTGGTATGATATACTAAATGCTACAGTATATATTTCTAAACATATACAAGTGCAGAGGGACCAGACACTATTAACAGAATAATAATAGTAATGAATGATAAAAATGCAAGACAATACAAGAGAAAAGCAAGTTTACGTAATTTCCATTGCTCACATGTGTTAAACAATAGGTAGGAAACAACATATGGATTGCTAGCATTTATTTATTTATTTCATCCACACAACAGGCCTTAATGTTCATTTATAGCGTCTACAATAATTGTTACATTTAATAACACAAATTATAAAACAATCATGACCTTTTCTTTTCTTTCTTTTCTAAACAGTTCTTTTTTTACAACATATTCTGTATTAAATTTTTTAAAGTTCTTCCGAGTTTCCAAATATGTTCTGATTTGTAAGATTTTTACCTATTACATTATACGTAGTACTAGTTCTCCATGTAGGTGACACATTTAGTACATTTGTACCGGCTTTTCTGCAATAGAATACGCCACTATTTCCCTTGCGTGTTCTGATGGACAGAACCTTAATAATTATTTTTGCAATTAATTCGGTACAGCCTATGTTATTGTGCAAAAGTCTGTACAAGAAAAGTAAGTCATTTAATGTTCGTCTTTGTTCAAGTTTCTGAAATGTAAAGTTATCAATTAAATTGTTCTAATATTCGTATTTCGGGTCGATGTTTGTATGTGAGAAAACGTAAAAAATTGCTTTGTACGTGTTCGATCTTCTGACAACTTTCTTTCATAGAGGTATTCCAAATAAGTGAAGCATATTCAACTTTGGACCTAACATAGGAATAGTGAAGAGATTTCAAAGTGCTATCATTTGCAAATTCTTTGGTTGTTGTAACAAGAAATCTTAGGTTGCTATCTAAATCTTTAATTGTGTCAAAATCTTTAAGCTTATTCCATTAATCGAGTAAGTGAAATCATAAGTTAATTTACCGCCTGCTATAGGTCATGGCTTTGCTCTTACCAACATTTATTTCAAGTCTATTCCTAGAACACCATTTCAGTATACTGGACAAATCTTGTTGAATCAGTAGACAGTCATCCAAGTACTTTACATTAACCAATATTTTAAGTTGTCTGCAAACAACAGCTTAAGAGAACTTTGAATATAGAGTGGTAAGTCATTAATAAATAATAGAAATAGAAGAGGACAAAAATTAGGTCCCTGAGGCACACCGGAACCGACATAAAAGCGATTCGTTGTATATGCTTTATATAGAACGGAATGTCTACGGTTCTTAAATAAGATTTGAAGAATTAAATCACAGAGGGACTAAAACTGAATGTGGGAAGCTTTTGAATTAGTATATTATGGTCTACAGTATTGAATGCTTTCTTAAAATCCGTATATACTACATCTACTTGTTCTTTATTTGCAATGCCCTCGTATTTAGGCAAGTCAAAGAATTGATTATTTGGTTTGAGATTGTGTTAAGTTTGATAGAAGAAAAGAAATAACTAGTTTTATTTGTCATTGTGGGATAAAAGACGTTTTGAACGAAGTTTTGTCGAAAGAGAAGTTTTAAACAACATTAAATATTAATGTTGTTTAAGGGTATTTGTTGATTAAAGTAATTGTATTTTTTGACAAAGGTTGCGGCGTAGTCACTTTTCTTGATTTTCGTAATTTTCTATACGTCCGACCTTTTAACATTGCTTCCACTTGTTCTTCTTTTACATTTCCTGAAGAACATCTCCTTCATCCTAATCTGCACTTCCTATTTCTTCCGTATTATTCTCTCCACCTTAGATGACCTTTGCCTTTGTTTTTTTCATTTCTGTTTACCATTTTTCTTCTTGGATTTCATTCTCACTCGGTTGCCATGTACAATCTCAATAGGTACTCTACTAACATTGCTTTCTTCTTTCTCACTTATTCGTAATCTTTTGTTTCTCCTGCTTCTATCTCTCTTCCTCTTCCTTTTGCTTTGATACTTCACTAAAACCTCCAATGGACTTTTGGGGACTTCATTTATATCTGCATCCATAATCTCTGGATTTTCATTCAATCTCAGGTTGATGACATCCATCGGTTGACATCCTCGTTGTTCTCTGTGTCTTTTTCCTCTACTTCCTCGTGTATGTCGACGTCTAACCGGAATTGTTCCATTACTCTTTTCCATTGGATTTTTGGTTTAACCTACTCTATTTGATTTGCACAAAAACTTCACACTCTCCTTTCCTTTTTGATTAGGATTTCCTGGTTTTACATTGATCTCCTCTCGTAACGAATTGCTTTCATCCGAATCATTCAGTTCTTGGCTTCTTTCTCTTTCATTCATATTATCACTGTCAGATGCACTTTTTATCTTCATTCCATTTCTTTTAATACTTTCTATCCTTTCTTCTGTTTCTTTACTCTCATTTTCTTTTATTTGAAAATCCGCAGCTATTACATCTTTATCCATAGCGTTACGCTTGTATTTTTATCTTATTATCTTTAACTTGGTTATTCTTATGATCTATTATTTCGTCATTAAAGCTCTTCATTTGACTGATTGAGCCGTATTGATTCATCAATTCGGATCGACTTATTTGAACCTCTATTTGACCTTCGAGTTTTGGTTAATTTATATCTTGTTCTGTTTTCTTGTGATCTAGCACATTTTTTTTCTGAAGGACTCCAGTTGCTTGTCGAATAGTTTCTGAAGATTTCGTTCTTTCTCCTTCCGTCTCTCTTCTTTTTCTTTCTCCTCCCGTAGTCTTCTTTCTTCCTTCTCTTTCTGTCTTATTTGTTTCATCTCTTCCATATATTCGTTGCATATTTGTCTCATAATTTCTATCATTGACGCAGGCTCCCTTTCTTGCCTTACTGACATACTTTCTTCCTTTTGAAAATTAGCTCCTTGTATACACCTTTGTCTGCTTTCTCCCTCACTCTCAGATAAGGAATCTTCCAGTCTGCTATTGTCCAGGCGCCCAACATAAATACAGGCAAGTCAAATTATTGTTTATTTGGTTTGATATTTTGTTAAGTTTGATAAAAGAAAAGAAATAACTAGTTTTATTTGTTATTGTGGGTTAAAAGACGTTTTAAATGACGTTTTAAATGAATGAGAAGTTTCAAAAGCAAATATTTGATGTTTTTAATATAAGTGTATTTTTTTGGAAATTTTACAAGGAGTCCGGTAGATGTCTACTTTTTGCATATGAAAGTTGAAGTGAACATTTTTTAGTGTAATGAGAAATTATTGTTTTTGATATTAAATCAACGGCACATGATTTAAATTTGCTAAACGATGATCAGTTACATAAATGAAAATAATTGTACAAATGAGATATTAGGTTGTGAAGTAAAATTCACACCATATGTATAAATACACTGGTAATGGAAATCATGTATGCTGGGAACAGCATGTAGAGGAAGTATTTGTATTTTTAACCCTGTGTTTAAATAAATCATTTTTCTTGACGCCTCTGTTTATCTACTGTTAGTTAGACGTAGTGGAGAGCTTAGCTGTGGTCTCTGAAGGAGCTGGAAAGCCCTGACGAGATCATTGTTCGGGTTCTCTAATATTTACATTTTTTTAGGTGTAAGCATCACTACGGGGTAGTCTTGGGTCACGTCATAGTGTTAGTTGCTTTCCCTTCTCCACGTTAAGGAACAAATCACGAATCCTGTTAAAGAGGTTTTCATGTTCTACCGTACAGCTACAACAAGGAGCTACACTTTAAGGGCAAATTATTTTATATCTGTACGTGTGAAGTGGAAGAGGTCCCATTTCATATTGTCCAAGGTGGAAGCTATGAAGTCTGTAATTATAGCTAGTTGAGTTACAGTAGACTCTTCATGTTGATATATTGATATTGCCGGGTTAACATGCTGCATGACCTGATCATAAAATGATGCTTTCAAATGCTTTAGCAACCGTTGACAATATGGCTACTGGACGATAGTTGTCTACTTTATTTTTATTTCTTGCTTTCGGAACTTGGCATATAATTGATACTTTCCACATATCCGGAAAGACACTTGTTATTATTGGTAAATTAAATAACATATATAGCGGTTCTTTAAAAATATCACTACAACCCTTCACAATACAAACTGGTATATTATCAGGCCCAACTGCCTTCTTCGGATGCAGTTTCTGTATGGCCTTTTGAATGTCACTGATACTTATTTCAAAGACGTGGAATAAGTTCTGACATTCCTCCGGCAAGCAGTCTTCATCAAGTAAATTGTCAGTCATTTTAGTTGAGGGAGAATTATTGTAAATAGATTGCAAATGATGAGCGAAAGCAGTGGCAACTTTATCCTTGCCAGTCAGGTTCTGTCCCTGATATAGCATGGGTATTGGAGAAAGATGGCGTGATTTACTTTTGATATAGGACCAGAAGTGCTGTGGGGCTTGTGTAATAATATTTTCAGCATTTGAAATAAACGCATTATGTACTGTTTCTATTTCCCGCTTCACTCCTTACGTAGTTTGCAGTACTCGTTATAGTGATATTGATGATCGGTCGTTTCCTTCCCCTTAAGCCATTTAACGCGACGACACCATTGCGTTTTTATTTTGTCTATTATACTTTTTGTAAACCAGCAAGGGAAAGTTTTTGTCGTTGGCCTTTTCATGGGAACCTCAACGCTTTTGAAATGTTGCATAAATTACTTTATAGAACTCATCAACTGCTTTATTCACATCTGTATGTTTTTTTTTTTTTAATTTTGTCAATCTTACTCTAGATTATTTATTATAAAGATATACATAATTCCTTTTTGAAAATTAAACTCTAATATATGGCTTTTGATTCTGAGTTTAGGTGATCGAACGCGTGGAAAACTTTACTGTCAGTAATCGTTGTTCCCTACAACTGTCATCATCACTGTTTCGATCCTGGATGTCCTGCACATCTGACTTTGGCCAACGTTGCAATGTACAGTAAAAATTGTTACCAACAACGTAAGAAGGCCAGGAAGACTGTGTTTGTATATTTAGAATTGTACCTTTCTGGCTGTAGGCGAGCCTGATGTGCACGTTGATTCTTCGCTCTTGCAGGTTTCCTCGTATTTTATGGGCCACCAGGGTTTAAATTTAAAAGTCTTGTGTTTGCACCTCTTTTACAGTTAAGCGACCTGTCATACTTGGTTTGATAATGGGTTCTTGCATTGTTTACGGATGCATCTTCAACAATGAGATTTTCCATAATAGGCACTTTGACGATCAATAATCTAGACTTTCAATAATTGCATCATCAAAGTAAAATTAGAAAAGAAAACTGATTCTTCCAGAAAACTGAAACTGAAACTTGTGTTTAAAAAGGTCCAGATCTGCCCATCAGTTCTTAAGTGATGTTAGAAAAAATCAGTTTAATTTCAGACTTTAGTAGCAAGTACTGTGAAGACTTATGCACTCACTCGGTCTGTCTGTCAACAATTTTCAACTCAGGAACTACTAGGCTACGAAGGTGGTTGAGAAGTCGTTGGAATTGTCTTGACAAAACTTACTCAAACCCGTATTATTCATCTAGGTTACCGGCTGGTAACAAATATAGGGATATCGCCAGATATGGGAGGCAATTTATATCTTTGAAACTACTAGGGCTGGAAAGATGGTTG
>JAGDQP010025070.1:0-27268 GCA_022664845.1 Lepisma saccharinum
AAAAAAAAAAAAATCAGGACCAATACAAAAAAATCCAGCAGTTTTCAAGAATTTCCAAGTTTTTCAGGATTTGTAGGTGAAATGATTCCGCCCACGTTTTCTTTTACTTTACAACATTTTTCTTCAAGTATCCATTACTGGCGCATTTACCTTACTATCCCAGCATTTGCATAGTGTTACTTAGAAAAAACCTGTCGGGATAGCTTAGACCGGGTGGTTCCAATTACAAGGCGAACATTCTACCGAGTTCTATACATTTATGGGATAAAGTGCAGTTCGCGGTAGCAAAAAAAAAAAATCAATTACAGTAAAAATGCAATGCTTTCAACGTGTTTGAAAATGTTGAAACGCTAAATAGGAATGTATAGAATCATGAAGGCGTGAAATAAGATAGGAATGACGAAACATCCGACGTACTATCTAGAAGGTTGTGCGTTCAGGCCAAGCACATGCTGACCTGACCTAACCTGACTTTAACTAGCCGTCTTCGTTTTCTCGACATCATGTCAACGATTTTTTGTAGTAAAATACGTGTTGTTCATAACACGAGGTAACGCCATTCGTATTACTCCGCATGCCGCCTTGTTTCTGCATGTTGATCAAGGCGTGTGAGTATTTAATTAAGTAATAATAAAGACATAGGTAAAGCGGGGTAATTAGCACAAATTTGGGGATGGGGAAATTTACATAAAATTCCAGATGAAAAGTTAATAGCCTGGATGCAAATGCAACTTGCATGTTAATCGTACTTATACATGGTCTGTACAACACGTCAAAGTAAAAAGTATTTTTGTTATCGTATAATAACATGGATAATAATATTCAAGCCTAGCAAGTATTTCAGAGGTGCTTGTTTCCCCGGCTCTGGGGTATTAAACACGCATTGATAAATCTTTATGGGGTATTAAGCACACAATTGAAACGCACATGTCTTAACAAGCACAATATCATTAGGATATGAAACTGCTTTATAATCTGCACCAGTACAGCTTGATATTTATGATGCTGGATAACACAATAGAACGAAATAAAATACATACATAAAAAATTTACAGGCTCAGGCCAGGATAGGGTGTAGGAGAGAAGGTAGTCGGCCAACGCCTAGTTTATATGTACAATTAGGATATTTGCCTGGGGGGGGGGGTATGCTACGCCTATCAGCATACAACCGCATAGGTTTCTACGTAACCTAGTTTATGTAGTATGTTCCATATTCGTACAACAATCACTACTTAAATAATTAGTCAAGCATGGTGCTTAATATCCCAAGTATGCTGGTGCTAATTACCCCAGCATGTACATATGCGATCTTTATCATCCTCTCTCGTTGCCACCGAAGTTGAGCAGCTCGTGAAATTCAGAGCATACATTGTAATTCACAGTAATATAAGTTACTCTTATCTCATTTTAATATTAACGCTGTGAGATTTCTTCAAAGTTGCACTTTATCTGAAGAAATTTGATGTGCCGTTTTTGTAGTACAACACACACACACTATATGCTCTACTTCCCTCCAAATAAGCAAGTGTTTTCTTGTACCCTCCATCCTGGAAACGCCTATGAATCACGACATGTACCTTCCATTGAATCAGCTGGCTAAAATAATTCTGATGCTTATTATCCAGTGGTAATCTTGTCTTTTAGCGTCGTCACTGTATATCACGGTAGGAGTGGTAGCAGTCATTACTGCTAAGTACAAATAGCGGTTAAAAATAGCACTTTAAAATAACAGTTTACAGAAATATTTTTCGTAAATGTAATAACAGTTACTTATGCTATATGTAAATAGCAGTTAAACATAACAGTTTATGCAAACGTGTTAATAAGCAGTTTACAAACACTTATCTAAATGGGTGTTATTTATTCTCAATCAGGGGTGCCCACGAGGGGTTTTAGGAGCGCAAAATGCGACCATGCGAAATTTTTAAGGTATTTTGAAATACAGATTTTTCGTTGATGTAAACTTTTTATTATATGTTAAGATTAAAATGTGAAAGAAATGAATAATCCATGGCTAGGGCTTCGCCAGGAATTTTCCTAACGGGGGGGGGGGCAATATCAAGGTCGTATATTTATGTGTGAGTGTACCCGTGCGCTTGTGTGTGTGAGAGAGACAGAAAATTTGGGGATGTCTGCCGCAGTCACAGATATGGGAGTAATTTACAGATGAATCATGAAAAAGAGCAAATTATATATATTTATTGCATATTATTTATTTTTTATTGCATTTATTTGACTACACAAGTATTTTCCCCAGCGTCATCGTCTGGAAACTTTGGCTTTTCTCCTTTCGCTAGCCACGCTTTCCGCCAGGATTTTCAGTTTAGGGGGGGATGTAAAGTCAAAATTGGAAGGGTGTGAGTGGAGTTTTGCACTGTTTCTATTGATTTTTCTCTGCAAAAATTTCTAAGTTGGGCGTGTTGTCGATATTTTGGGGATGTGACCCCCGTTTGGTGGAATCACTGCTGGTAGCGGTACCATTTGTATTGGCAAAGCAAGATAGTACACAGTATAAATGGCTGTGTTAATTAAATAATTTTACGTGTATCAGGGTGACCATCACCTGCTTGTGTTGAATCAATACAAAAAACGTTGATTTCACTGATTCACCATAACGAAAAGGACTGCCTGGATTTAGCAGCGATCCTATCGAAATCTAAAAATGATTTTCTAGTAGAGGGCTGGTCACACCTTGCTGGTAGTGTTGCAAACAAATGCTTATATGCGTGTAATTGATGAGATTTTGTTTTTATAATTTAAAATACTTACTATTTTTATTAATTATAACCATGATAATAAATATAAAAAACTAACAATTTTTCTGTAACAGTAAAAGATAGAAGTAATCACACAATCATATGCAGTAAGCAAATAATCTAAACAGTAGTAAGACATATTATTTCAAAATAACAAGGTGCAAAATTATACTTACAGCCAAAATAGACGATAAAGTATTTATTAAAAACGGCTAAAAAACTGTTTAAAAACGATTTTTGAGGTAATAGTTATTTACGTCGTAAGAAGTCTGTACTAGTAATAATACTATAAGGAGTACTAATATTACTACTCATATCGGTAATAGTAATACTAGTAGTACTACTATTAATAAAAGTAATAGCAGTAGTACTATTAATAATACTAATAGTACTAGTAGCACGAATAATAATATTACAATTACCAATATTAGTTATGTTACTAATACTGATAATACTACTTTTAACGATATTGATATTATTAGTGGTACTAATACTACTATTAATAATAATACAAGTAATACTATTAATAATAATTATACTAGTAATAATAATAATACTATTAGTAGTACTAATACTACTATTTTTAATATTAATACTAATATTGTAGTAGCACTACTACTAAATACCAGTGTAATACCACCTTTGATAATAATAATTAAAAGTGGTTTGCAGCACTGATGCACAGAGATGCTGGGAACGAGCCTAGTTCATTTGTAATTCCGGACGAAAATCGGTAGAATAACTTGACACGCGTTAATATTTATCATTATTGATAAGAAACTGACGTACAATACTTCTCCAAATTGAGTGAAGTATGATCAATTTAAGGATTTAGAAAAGTCAATGCGTCTTAGAACTGGTTAGATTAGCATGGGAATGGGGTGGGCCCGTATATTTTTAGATACCCCAGACGACTGCCCACTGCGCCCATGCATTATGACAGCCCTGCTCCTGTGCATACCATTTACATAGGGTGCTAATTTTTTGGCGGGTCCCTGAAGAAGTGGGGACCCGGGCTACAGCCCCATTATCCCTCCTTAATCCAGCTCTGATCCTTCCTACCAAAACTCACTCTTAGTAATCCCTGTGTAACGTTTTGAGAATACCATCGATGCTTCATTACCTTCACATTTTAATCTAAACAAATTATAGGAAGTTTTTATATATCCCTCTTAATATAAATCTGTTTCAAAATCCCTGATAAATTCCCAAGGCCATCTTCTGGGCCCCCCAAACTCCTCGTGGGCACCCCTGATTAGGAATAAATAACACCCATTTAGATACGTTTTCCTAAACAGATTTTTAAAACCACTGCATAAACTGTTATTTTAGGCAGCTATATTAACTGCTATGTACATATAGCATAATTAACTATTATCACAGTAACGAAAAATAACGTTTATGTAAACTGTTATTTTAAACTGCTATATTTAACCGTTATATGAAAATAGCAGCGATCACTGCTATCACTCCTATCTTGATATACCGTGACGACGCTAAAAGACAAGATTACAAGATTTGCCTATTTTTTTTTTTTGCAAAAATATCTCCCCTGTACGATACGCAGGCGCCGTGAACAGCGCATGGGGCATGTGGAGGTAGCGCTCCACATATTCTCGAACTACAGTACGAAGTGAGGTAGGGTGATCAGTTCCACGCTCGACCGTCTTTAACCTCCCAAGGTGCTCAGGAGTACCAAAGACACTCTGGTACTCATTTGATAAAAAGAATGAGCGCACCTCGCAACGCCAGACATGAGAACAGTGTGAGAAAAGTCTCCAGTGTCCTGGCCGAGATATGAACCCGGGCCGCCCGATTCGTAATCGGACGTGCTGTTTTCCTTTCCTGTGTGTTTATAGAAACGCCTATGTGAAATATTTGCAAATGAGTGAGTGCCATAAAACGTACATACGACAAAACATGGAACAAAAGTTTGCAGCCATGAACTGCATCATAGCCCATAAATATTAGGTATACTGTGAAACATTTTCTTACGTTCATTTATCATTAAGAGAACATTCATAAAAAGTACTACTTACCAACTTCAGTTTTAAACTGGTACTTTTCTTCTATGATTTCATATTTATGTTTAGACACAAGATGTGTACGTAGCTCTTTAACAATTCTGCAGGAATACAAACAACCTTCTTCTTTGCAAAGTATATTCCCGTTTTGTACGATCCCACACCTCCTTTTATGTTTCCATAATCCCGATTGACTTTCGTACACGGCATTGCATTTAGTACATATGTGTGTGCGGTTTTCATATAAGTTCGACATCTTTTGCACCTTGCCACAAACACTTCAACTTCATTCCTCTACCATCTTAACGTCGACGGACCCGAGCAGAGCAGAAAGCCCGAGAAGAGAAAACACAACGTCACTTCCGCTTTAGTCAGCCGCCATTTTAATTCCAGTGACCTGCGGTTAGACGCTAGTCCTACCTCAAAACAGCTTTTTTCTTACTCTGTAACTTATACCTATAGCTTCGTTAACTGACACTCAACAAATGAATATCTAAAGCCGTTATCTACTGAAAAAAGGACAACTTCAGTGTTGCCAATCGAACAGAATAACAGCCAATGGTTCACTCCCGCCTTGTCTCATGCCTGCCTATTCTCCACATTCCAGAGAAATTTCCGAGTTACTTTTGGAGTTTTCCAAAATTAACTGTTGAGAAATTATTTTCAATTTACATATTTTTTGACAAAGAACGTCTCTGTCTTCACGAACTGTCTTCAATCCACTTGGCAGAAGAATTGCGATCAACGTCAGAAGCTGTCGCCTTATTCGACTTTATCGTTCAAAATAGCTTGGAGAAAACGTTTAATGAATTTTCAAAGTTTCTAAAACTGATATCATCAATACCAATAATAGTGACACAAATTTCTAGTCAAAAAATTGTGACAAATTATAAAATTCTAATCCCAATATTATAGCTACGACATTTTTCTAAGTTTCTCAAAAACTCAACTAATTGTACCTTTATTTGAAAATATGCTCACTTCTTGTTTTCATGTATGATAAAGTACAAGACGTTACAACACAAAACACTGACGTGCGACAAAAATATATTGCTAAATACGAAATCAGAACCCAAATTAGTAAAGAATAGAGAAAATTCTTCATCTTACGGAAAAATGAAATAAAACGATGTATTGTGTAATCGTTGGATTTGGATTGAACTCGATAGCTGGCCTTATTAACTGACATGTTCGCTTGATTTCCTTAATTACATCGCTTTCGTAGTTTTTAGTGCTAAAACTGGCAGCGTAACGTATTTCTCTGAGCTCGTCCTTACATTTAAGGTTTGGAGTGCAATTTAAAATATTTATGTAAAATGGACATTTTTAGCTTGTTTTATTCAAAATGAAGGTTTGAAAAAGTGAATGGTAATATGAGTGAGTACGGGTCGACGACCTCCGATTTTTCTCTGATGCTTTCATTTCTGCGCATTAGTCCGTTACACCACAGAGTACGCTTAGGATTCTTCCACAATTACTATACCTTTTGCCGGTATTGGAATATGATTTCATTTCGAAATTTAACGAGAACGTTTGACTTTATAAACGCAGATTACAGTTACATCGTGTTATTTATCCATTTATTGGAGAGTGCGTTTTTAATTTTTATAACCTTAGTGGGTTATTATTATTTACTGATGTTGTTTTGTAGTAATTGAGCTCGTGGTTTTGGACGAAGAAGTAAGTTTAACCAACGGAGGGGGCGTGTCTCTCTCTATGTATAAGTTCTTCCAGTCACTGCTTTAGCGAAGTTTGCATGGAGGATGGGGGAGGATACTGTATTAATTTGCTCTCCAGAACTGATTAAGCGCAAACTTTCTTGTATGGTATATTACCTATCTTCGCTACTTCGCATTTCAGACTTTGCTCGCTCGTTGTACTGAGTGCCTTGTATTGCGTATTTTATACATCAGCAGTGCAAAACTAGTGTTTGAAAGGCCTGGAAAACAACCGGAAATTTTGAGAAAAAAAACAGGAGTTTTTTTTTCGCGAAGCAAAAAAACCGTGATTTTATTGACGAAATTGCTTTTTTCGTCCTTTCATCACCAATACCCACTACTTAACACACCTAATGCATTTGTTGTTTAGGTTTAGTACAATCAAATGATCTTACGTTAAAACATGTACAAAACACTTTCAACTTACATTAGGAATGCAATATATCACATTATCATCCTTGTACATGAGAGAAACGTTCTGTTCCCGTCTAGCCCTTAGGCATCTTTGGCTCAGATCCAGAAAACGTACATTTTGCTTCAAATCTTTGTCAGATGCAGTCCCAATGCGGATTTTTTTCTAAATATATGTTTTGAACATCAACTAACATTTTAACTAAATCATTGTTCATAAAATGTTGTCAGGGACCCCGTAAAAGTAAAAAAAAAAACGTTATTTTCCAAAGCAGCACGAAAAATAAAAAAATAACGTTTTTTTTTCTGTTTTTTTCGGCGACCATTTTTTCCGTTTTTTTTTTAACACTATGCTAAACGAATAATTCCGAGTGGGAAATTAGAAAGGTAGCTAGTTGTAACTATTACTAAAACATCATATAATTTGTAGTTTCTGCAATGACTAAATTATTTCAATCATAAGAATTTAAATATATTTTAATCAGTTCATCATTTACATAAGCATTGACTATATGGAAATATAAGCTGGTTGAAGCATTAGAAAATTTGTGTTTCAACCAACCCGTTGCTGTGCGCCATGATAAGAATGCAAGCACGGAGACACACAATTCGTTAAATCAAAATGTAAGCAATGCAAATTGTACACGATATCGAATCAGTTGCTGGATACTACTTATATTTCCATTTCTTAAAAAAAAAAGAAAACTAAAATTTCTTGAAAATTACCTTCGAAAACAGATTTTTCAAGGTAAACTCTGAACGCTGACAGCGAGCTCCATGAAACTCGTACCAAATGATGACAATGCTGCTGAGCTAGGAAGACAGTCGCGAGGCTCTTTCTTCAGAATTTTTCACCACTGTTTCAACCCAAGACGGTGTTTCAACCAACCCTGGTCTCCCCTACTTCATGATAGCATATGCACGGTGTTCTAAAAGAGCGTTAACTGTTAAGCCCTTCCAAAGAGGCAGATTTTGACGTCAACACATCCTCATTCTAAAAAAAAAAAAAAAATCTGAAATTGCCTTACTTGTTTTATAGCATAGTTCCGAAACCTATAACTGTAGTTTTAATAAATAGCGCATCTCATAAATATTGAGATAAATAAAATAGGTCCGTCTGATGCTTTTGTGGTGTACATCACGGCAGTTGTAGAGCCTAGATAATTTCATTGTATTTTTGTAGGGACCAAAAATGAGTGTTTTAAACTCTGGTTCCCAATTAACTAATCAACTTAGTGTGGTAAACCGCCCTGAAATATGTACTGCCAACAATTAACAACGCTAATCATTTTTTTAAATGAAGCATAAGTACAATTTCGAGAAATTAACATTAACGTTCTTTATTGTTTCTTTTATGGCGTCTACACACCTAACACGATTTCTCTTATTGACTAGAAGGCTCCGTTAAGTTAGAAATTTAACCTATCAATATCTAAGCAGATAAGCGAAGGACCATACATTCATTTTTCTCCAGTTATTTATTGCTATAACGTAATTATTACAGTGTTTTCCTTCTTAAAATAATAGGACTCTTTAGCATGTATCATTATGCATATTATGCAAACTAGTTATCCTGGAACGTTAGGATAAAACCGAATTGAATAATTCCGTAATTGGAATGACACCGACAGGAATAAAGCCGATCTGCATAGCACCGAATGGAAATGCAGGAATCGGAATGAAACCGAAAGGAATAAGTCCTACCAGAATAAAATTGAAAGAAAATGCTTCGATTCGAAAATAGCCAAAAGGGACAGGATCGATAGAAATTATATCGAAAGGAAATGTTGCGATCGGAATCACGTCGAAATGAATGGAGTTGATTGGAATTTACCATTTGGAGTTTGAATTAAATATTTACCGCTAATCGGAATATGTATAAATGAAGAAATAAAGTGAAACAAGAAGATAGAGAAACGCGAGAAGCATTCTCTGGAAGAGGGCAAAAACCAGAATATGCATTGTTGTATATTCTGTAGAAATCCTTGAATCGGATCAAACTACTGTTAGTTTTCAATTTACCTGGTAAACCACACATGCAAGAAGGGTGAGAAACCCAGGTAAAATCTGTATTGACTCTAATCTGTTAGCGCATCCAAGAAGCAGTGTTTGTATCATTCAGAACAGACACCCATTCACACAACAAACACACAAGTGCATTTACAGGATCATTCGTCTGTGAGTGTACGTGGAAAGAAATTAGGACTCAGAAATTAATGCAATGTAGCTACTTGTATTACAGATAATTTTCCAATGTTCGTCATGTTCCGTCATTTTTTCACCTGAGCTCATTTACACACTTATTCCCTTTGACTTACATATGTATATCTTTTCATAATTACAATTAATTCCAATACGCATTTGTTCATATACCAATCTAAAAGGAGTTACAATTACATATATACTTGATTTATTTATGGAAACAATTAATACAAGTAGCTGATGGACTGGTTTATCTAGATTCTTGTGTTATTGGTGTCGGTCAGATTTGTTTAGTGATTAACTTAGTTCGATTGCCGCATACAGATTTATTGGCGGTTTTGTTTAGTTGGATTCAGCAGGTTTGTATGTTTAAAAATATAATTAAACTATGTTAACTAATATTCCTTTCTTTTTGTTCACTATTGTTTAGTAGCATTATGCTGTAATTCAATTCCATTTGTTCAATTTCAATTCATTAATCTCAATATTATATTACAAGGGAATTACAAATTTCAGATTCCAGGAGAGTCGTAGCTACTGCCGTAATTCGATTCTCGTTTCCGTAATACCACAAACAAGAAGCACTTTGTAGTTTCGTTGTAATTTCTAAAATAATAACTAGAAGTTAGTAAAGCGTAAAATACTCTTGAATTACACAAGGGTATAATTTACATACAATCACATTTCCTACTACTATTTAACCTCTTCGTTCCCAGGAAAAATAATTTTTTTAACACCTTCAGTCCCAGCGTCTCCTTGAGGCGACATGAAACACAACAATAACAAATAATTATTGTGTGAAAGCGCAATGATACTTTCTGTTGTTAGCTGTTCCTATTTTTAGAACAAGGTGGGAGTTAAGTAAAAAAAATGTTTTAGCGGTGTTTGAGTTACTATGGTCTGAAGGAGCGTAATGAGAATTTGACTTTTCGAGAAGACAACAATTTTTGTCGCCCAGACATACTTTGGATATTATTTTGAAATTATTTTTTTTCTACCATTATGTCATTTGGTCATGAATTTGAAGTTAAATATTTGAAGATTTTAAATAAATATTCGAAATTTGGAAAACGTAATGGCAAGTAGGGAGAACAGTGTTGCAAACTTTAGTGTCTCCTGTAGGAGACATTGGGTCTCTAAGCTTAGTTAAGGAATTGGAAGTAACGTTGCGTTTCTAATTCTAGAAGTTACATTTAGAGATTTTTTGATTACATTAAATTTTTTTTTTTTTACTTATTTTTCTCCCCATAGACTATCATATTTTGGGGGGTTATCTTTTACTTTCCTTTGATTATGGACTTCCATCACAGACCACTATTATATTAATTTTCAATATGACCTTTTCGGTTTCCTATTTCGTCAGTTTTTGATATGAGAGGAAAATTCGTTTTCATCCACATGACATGTATATCACTAACATATAATAAAATGACCTGTAAATGCGTAAGAAACATCTGCAGGGAGTCTACAAATTATCTTACTAACCCAATTTAAATGAATTTAATGAAGGCATGTAGACATCTTTTGATCAGCACGAATGGATGATAATGGTAAAATTAGTGGGATGAAACAGGTGAGTCCTAATAAAACCCACGCACACGATGTTCGTCCACCATAGAGCCCACATGCCCGGAGCGGGGATTGATTCAAGGACACCACGAAGAAGAGGCGAATGCTCTACCACTGAGTCACCACATCCCCATAATTACTTCAAATGCTTTTATCAGAACAGAGTGGAGACGAAATAATGCTCATATGGAATGGATGGAACAACTCACAAAGCTTTCCCGTCCAATCCAACGGATTCTTTTTCGTCCTTACTCGCGGACATTGAAACGAGACAAAAGGTCAAAAACTGAGTTTTTCTTGAGGTTCCATGGGCAAAAAATGCAACACGCACACAGGCGTCCTGAGATGGTGAGGGAAAACTACGTGAGCCGCTTCCGCATTGAATCAAACTACACTACATTAGGTCCACCCATTATTCCTTTACTTAGGGGCTAAGTTAAAGACATTTTGTTGAAAAGCCTGTGCATTTTAATGGTTATTGTTTTATTTGATGAACTGCAATCATATTTGTATGGGGTGTTTACAATATATTTTAATTTTGTTGCATTTTTTGCGAAATTCGTCAATTGACGGGTTGATGAGCTTGATGGTGATTGTATCGAAATTTGATCTTACCGATGACGAAGATCCACCCTACGTCGACCCAAACCTAGAAGGGCCAAATGCGAATGAAGATAAAGACTGTGAATATCGAAATGAAAGTGATAGTGTTGTATGTTCAAATTCTGATGTCAAGGAATGAGAAAGACGAAATATTTCGAAAAGAAAGGAGGAATACCCTAAAATTGTTCTCTGAAATCACACACACTTGTAAAGAGCAGAGGATCAGTTGATGAAGTTGTAAGGAATGATGGCATGGCATCTGCTTTCATAAAATGTTAAGAAACTTGCTGCTCTCGTCTAATTCAAAGAGGCCAATGGATATGTGTCAACGCTGGTCAAAGAAAGAAAAAAGTAGGAGACATTCAGCTACCTTCAGTTGTCAAATCGTATTCCTAAAGTATGGTAAATGTCAATCTGATTGGAAAAATATTTGGCGTGTGTACAATAAACTCTCAAAGAGTTCGAATGCATTTCCTGGCTTCTCCATCGCATCTTCCCGAATTTAATTTAGTCGAAAGCTAACAAGATTGCAAACGATAACGATATAGATTAAAGTGAGAAGATAAGAGGATTTGCTTATTGACGATGAGGGACAGGAAAAATTTAGTGATCCCGATACAGTCCTCTTCCTATATGATCTAAGCATCCACAAGCTACTGTTCCAAATCCATCTGACAAACTGAGAAGAAAAAATATCCTTCAACTTCCAGAATTTACTTCGCAGGTTAAAAAGAACAGATACCGCTTATCAGGATGTTCGCCTAACTCTGCCAGAATTTGATGTTCTAGGTGTAAAATATTCCTTTACCTTCAAGCATGGAGAAAACCTTTTCAACTGTATCATCTCCTCTAAATAAGCATTGGGTGGAGGTCTAAATACTTAACACCAATATGCAAACTGAAAGGAAATGTATAATAAGATTTATCATAATCTCTACTGTAAAATACATTAAAATATACTCCAAATGTACTCATGTAACTTAAATTAAACTGTATTCTACACACTATCATCCATTAAAATAGTTAATGACGTAAACAGCCCTAGTTTTAAGTAAAAATGCAAGTACAATTTAGAATTGAATTCAAGACACATGTAAACGTTAGAGACCCAATGTCTCCTCCAGGAGATATGCAAATCCGAATAAACCACGTGACCCAAAAATTCAAAACTGATATTTTTTTACATCAAGGAAGATAGTAATGAGAATTCGCAAAGAAAAAGTAAATTTCGCAAAACTTTTTTTTCCTGGGACTGAAGGACGATTGAATTTCATGTCGCCTGCAGGCGACGCAGGGACCGAAGAGGTTAAGTGAAATTTAAATAGATAATTCATGAATAACAAAAAATTATGTCTAACGTGATGACAATAAATTTTATACAAAGATGGATTTCATAATGCATGTAGTGGTCGCCTGTGCTTTTAATGATTTACGACTGCCTTCGAGCCTAGACCTGCGATGAGATCGTTATCCGCTCTGTTCACATTCTCATAAAAGATCACATTCTCATTAAGCTTTTATGCGTTTGAGAATGTTGTCGATGTTAAGTCTGTGATGGAGGTCGGTCATACGGTTGTATCGCGGACTTTTTGTGATTAATTTTAACACTCGGTTTTGAAATATCTGCTTTTTACATTGGTATTCGTAGGGAAAGCCCACACAGGCGCGGCATACGTTATTAAAGGTCTAAAAAGCATTTTGTATAGAGTGGTAGGTTTAGGTTGGGCGATTTTTTCTTGTCTGTCTCTCTCTAGTTTGTTAATATTGTTAGCATATTCTTTCAATTTTTCTCCCAAAATTCAACATTTCCCTGATATTTTATACAAAATAGGACTGTAGCTACTAGTTATATATGAACTCAGTGGAAAGCATTGTGTTTTTTTTGTAACAATCAAATTATTTCATTTTTATATTTAATGGAAATCATAGCTATAAAAAAATAATAATCGCTGCATGAACTGGTTGTGTTAATACAACACTTTTTCGAGTTCTAGAGTAACCACTTACGATTTTGGTCATTCTCAAGATTCTGATTGTGCTTGTATAAAAGCAACCACTGTGTTGAATAAAGATCAACGCCATTTCTTGTGTTGATTTCACACAAGAATAAATTTGTGGTCGCCGTGTGACATCGAAAATGTTGACTTAACACAGTCATTTTTTGCAGTATAATCTTTGCTCTGTTTATCTCTGATCAATAAAAAAAATCGTATTGCATACGTTGTGAAAGTTATGGTACTACACTTTTGGATGTAAGTAACCGGGTACATCATGGTAACATATTTACGGGGTTCTAAAGGAGCGTTAACAAATTATATAATGTATTTTTGAATATACTTTTTTTTTGTTAGCATTCTTTAATGGTAACAAACAATGCTTTTGTCTTCGATTCGGGCGTTCTTTTTTCAGGACTATTACTACAACAAATAAGTGCAGAATACGTGCCCGGCATTTTGTTTTGCACCGTTTTTTTAAATGATACTTTCACTCAACAGAACGCAACATACATGTCTATTCTATATTCTAAAGCAATATATATATATATATATATATATATATATATATATATATATATATATTCTAAAGCAATTTAAGTTGAATATGCGGACGTATTTGTTTATTTAACTGCTTGCCTTTTTTCCAATGATGTTCATGTGACCTACAATCTGTGCTGTTTGAGTGACGTTTTTCTCTGGAGATAACCAAAGTAGTTCTTACAACTCTTTCAAAAATCACTCCTGCGAAAAAGAAATCAATTTAGGTTAATCTGTAGCTGTAGATGGCAGCGCTAACAATTACTTATATATTGACAGCTTCTTGTTTCAGATTTTTAACGATCAAATGGTGGGAAGAAAGTGTATGTAAACAGATGAAACTGAATTCAACTGTGTGTAAATATGTTGAGTTTCACTTCTTTGCATTTGACAGTAATTTTGATAAATAAGGGTTCTCATAAGTGTTCAGGTAAGTAAAATAGGTCGGTTTGACGCTTTTGTTGTTCAGGGCTGCTGAAAAGCATATTCCAAACTTAACTATCACACCTCATAAACCGAAACTACCACCTATATATCTAAACCTAATAACTGCATCCAGAAGAGAACATCGTGAATATACACGCACTCATGTCTTAGAAGCACTCCACCGTGCATATTTAAGAATGACTAATAACTATCTAAAATCATATAAAACTAGGCAATGGATTAAAGCCTGTAACTCACTAGGTGAAACATCACACCCAGCCAAATACTGGAAAACCTTTCATAGATTAACAGGCAAACACAACGAACTCCAAATCCAATAATAGTAGATAATCAAAGCCTACAGACTGATATTGACAAAGCCATTACCTTTGCCAACCATTTTTAAGATATATTTACACCGTTGCCCGACTGTTATATGCCAATTACTGTTAGAAACCTGATCTGACAACACTCCGATCCAAACTGAAACACTACGACCAAGCATAAACAATAGGCTACATCCAGACAACCCATTAACAAGACCTATAACAATGGTAGAGATAAATAAAGTTGCTGGCAGGAAACGGAATACAACTCTTGGATTTGACACAATAACATACAAATTAATCAAGGAAGCACCACCGACTTTTATCACAATTTTGACAACAATATATACATTCATACTGAGGACCGGATATTTCCCCATAGACTGGAAATACTCAAAAGTTCTGCTTTTTCCAAAACCTACAAACCAACGAGCGAAATCACCTCGTATCGTTCGATACAACTCACCTCAACATTAAGTAAAATACTGGAGAAGATAATTGTCAACAGACTACATGAACATCTAAATGAAAATATTGTACTACCTATATCGCAAGCTGGATTCAGACCTAACTATAGTATTTCAGATCAACTACTAAGACTAACAACAGCAATATCTAATCAATTCAATAAATCTCTACCTTCATGCTTCGATATGAAAAAAGGTTTTGATAAACTGTGGCACGCAGGTCTATTACACAAACTACACTCATTTCTGCTACCAGAGTGTACTCATTACGCTACATTCATTCCTTCCTTACAAATCGTATGGCATATATATCCATCAACGAATCACTCTCACTTCTAATCTTACTCAAATCTGGCGTACCACAAGGCTCATCACTTTCTCTACTATTATACCTACTATATGTAGCCGATTTACCTTAAATTCCTAATAATGTACGAACATTCAATTTTGCCGACGACACAGCCTTCCTGGCTTTGGTCCCAACCATACAAGGTACAAACAGACTACTACAAAACACAATAGATAGCTTCAGCAAATGATGCAGAAGCTGTAAGCTCAAAATAAACAGTGGGGAAAACACAAACCGTTGTGTTTCTACCACCAAAGAGCAGATCACGAACACAACGCAACCCACGAAAACTTAATATTACAGTACATAGCGTACCGATCAAACCATTAAACACAGTAAGATAACCTCGAACAAAACTATTATGGTGAGGGTTAGCAGCATCACCATTACTACTCTTATGGTGAAGATGAATGACATCGGCAAGGCTCAGAGATGAACAGGAGATGACATGTTGAATGTCTGTCTTTACTGAGCTGAGAAGTCGTTGAACTGACAACTTTATATCGCTAAATCATGTCAGGAAATATTACCAGCTGGTTCATGGATTCTCCTGTGGTAAAATGTTCCGGGTGTACACTAGTCACTTATTCGGATCTCTGGGCTTCAGGTGACTCCAAGAACAGCATTAAGAAAGACCTTAGAAGAGGAAAGTGGAATGTTTGATCGTTATACAAAACGGGTCTCTTTAGGTGGGGGAATGCGAGACCGAAAAGTACGAACTGAACATACTAAGGATACAGGAAGTCTAGTGGGAGGGTCAGGATAGTACAGGACAAATACGCTTTCTACTATGGGGCAACACACTCTCACATTTCGTACAGGAATTCCTCATTAACAACAGTCTACTTCCGGCGGTTCAGAATATTCACTTCGTAAACGAAAGACTATCGTACGTTACGATAATACCCGATGGTGCAACACGGTTTCAGTAAATGTCTATGCTCCGCCCGAGGTGATAACGACAAAAATACATTTTACGAGGATCTAGTAAGGTTGTTTTACCGATTATCGAAGTATAATGCGAAAACTGTGTTAGGAGATTTCAACGCTAAGGTAGGTAGGGAGGGAAAATGTATAGACCTGCTATAGGCAAATACAGCCTTCACGAAAAGGTCAACAAGAATGGAAATAGACTGATAACTTTCGCGGTTTCGAATAACCTACTAGTAAAGAGAACATAACATAACGGCATACACAAATACACATGGATATCTCCAGATGCCAAAACTCTCAACTAGATCGATCACGTATTAGTAGATAGACGAAGACACACCAACATAATGAGTGTTTGGTCTTACCGAGGAGCGAAAGGTGACACCGACCATCAGTTTGTGATCATAGAAGTAAGGGAAAATTTATGCTTCGTGAACAGAGAGGCAAAGGACCAAAGTTTAATTCGAAGTTAAACGGTTAGATAATACATGCGTAATTCAGATCAGAAAATTACTGAGTCCTAATTTCTTTCCACGTACACTCACAGACGAATGATCCTGTAAATGCACTTGTGTGTTTGTTGTGTGAATGGGTGTCTGTTCTGAATGATACAAACACTGCTTCTTGGTTGCGCTAACAGATTAGAGTCAATACAGATTTTACCTGGGTTTCTCACCCTTCTTGCATGTGTGGTTTACCAGGTAAATTGTTTCCAGTGTTTTGAAGTAAACCATAATATAGATCAAGCATTGCCAACAGAAAGGCCGTGGGCGGTACGCGACCCGTCATGTAATTTGTGACGCCCGCGATAAGATAGAAACTACTGCAAATTATAATATATGTAATCAAATTGCTTTAAAAGCTTATAATTACAATCAAGTATTTGAATTTAAATGTATTTATGGCTTTCAAGCATCTAAGACTCAGGGTAAAATGATACCAGAAGGAGTTGGCCAAGGCCTTTAAAGTCAGCTGAAGGTACCCAACCTGCAATTTCTGGTGTGGCTGAGGACAAACCTAAAAAAACTGTCAGGATAGTTGGCCGCTGGGATCACAATCAAGTATTTTACGAATATATTGTTATTTCAATAGTAAAATTATTTTAAAAAGATAGCAACAAAATAATCTATTACCTAGAAAAATTTAAGCGTTTATTTTACTCAAGTTCTGTCTAAAAGTGTGCGACCCCTAATCATAATATAATGGTCCTCGTAAAGAAAGAAGTTGGCCACGCCTGATGCAGGTCTTCCTAACTTGAGAATAGAAAAGTAATTTCAAATCAAACATAGTTTTATTTCGGTAACATAGTTATCGGCACCGAATTCAGAGAAGATTGAAGTATTATTAGCTATTGCAAATGCTAATATTGTTACCTTGTGTATTCAAATGTACAGCTTTATCGTGACTAACATTGTTACATGTCTCAGAATTCAGTATTTTTTATTTCAATTCATGGAATCTGCCCTTGTAGTTATTTTCTAGATTCCATACAAATCAGTTACGCACCGCTTGTAGATAAATATATGATAAATCTATTTTAGCACTATAGCTTTTGCCTGATATTTGCAGTTTCATTAGAATTTTGAGTATTAACCTTTGCAGTCTTTATCTCAGTTATTTAATCCGAGAGATGATAATTCATGTTCTAAATGAGTAAAGTATCTACCACTATCTATAGATTGAGAATCTGCTGTAAAAAATATAAACAATTACTGAAAATGCCTTAGTAAAATATTAATTAGGAATACCTCTAGAATTTATATGAGCTGTAAATGCTACTATGCCATCCAGATGATCCTAAAGAAGCTGAAAACTGAAAACAATTGTTTCATGCCCCCTTTAATGCAATTAACATATTAAAATATAAATATACACAAAGTCATTTAATATTAACAAAATAGAATTGCCAAATCTAAAACAAAATGGATTGTAGACTGCACATCTTCGTCCATAACAGTAACGTCTCCTTTTCTTTGGAAATCTGAAGAATTTACAAGTTTGACATAAAGTATAGTACCGCAACACATGTAGTCATATTGTAAGGTATAACTATTAAATGTTATTAATATGTTAAGAAAACAGTCTTGTCTTTTTCGTCCATACTAAACGCGTATGCCACTCCGTTTGTATAAAGCCACTCGTTCTGGTTCCTAGGATACCACGCGGCAATGACGTCAACTTTAATCATTGGCGCTTATAAGATTTAAAATAGTGATGGGCGTTCCAGCTCTTTTCGGAGAATAGCTACTTTGCTTCCGGCTCCGAGATTCTTGTGTTCCTTCAGCTTCTTACGTCCCGAGCGGGTTTGCTGCAAGCGAGGTTCCGAACTTACCCTTTTCTTCTGAAGGAAAAAAAGTATCATGATTTAGCGTGGGTTCAGACATTCGAGGAAGGCAGGATCCGAGGTGTGCCTGCGTTTAAACTTATATAAAGTGCATATAATTTTGCATAAAAATTATACTAATTTTACAAAGAAAAAAATGATTTCGCGGTAGGGCGTGTATCATCTGGTAGATTTATATCCATATCTTTTTTGAAAGTATGTTGAATTCTAAGACGTGTTGACGAAGCCTGTACATGATCCAACAGAAGCTCGAGATTTTCGAAATTACGAATCGAATATCTCCTAATTTTATTTAATGTATCCTAAAATTGCAACCGCTGTGGAATCTTTTTCAGGTTAATTCTGAGTCGTGGTTGTTTTATGAAATGGCATGAATCGAAACCACTAAAATTATCATAAAAAAATTAAATTGAACAGTTTGCCTCATAAAATAATTTAAAGATTTTATCCGTTGTGCAGTCCACATCAACTTTTATTTTGAACAACCTTCAAAAGAAACAGCAAAAGAGGAAAATACTTGAAATTTTGGAATTTTTATAGTTTCTCCATTTAATATTACTATAGAGTGGTAACGTAATGTACAGACAAATGTGCAGGAATGGTAGTACATAAAAACAAGAGAAGCAGTCCCAGGGAACGGGCTGGAAATTCCGCCTGGCATCGGAGCTATAGGCTGACGAAAGAGGGGGAAAATAAATTGTTGAGCTTGATATTTCCAATATCATTAAGACTAGCATTGATGCGGCATGGTATCGTCAAAGCCTTCAAACTTACTGTATCCAAAAATGGATTATGCAATAAGTGCACAAGAGTTTCCCGAAAGGAGGAGGAGGAATCCCAGAAATTCTCTGAAGTAAAAGTGGATCAACTTGAATATGATTATATTTCCACCCGCTAAGAATAATTCGTTCTCGCCTAGTCGATATGTTAAACATATTCCATATGCTGATTTTTTTACGTAATGCGTTTTTGCATAGTAATCACGGGTAAGAATCACAAAATTCAGCGAACGTTTTGTTTATTTGTCGTCAGGGATAGGATATGTGATTGATCGGTTGAATGGTGGTGATTACGTACATCATCGTCACTCATACGGAAATCCATTTCATGTTCATTTCGACCTACCTTCCTAGAATAAATTCTAGTCTCTGTTAGTGGAAATGAAACGTCCACAACTTTAAGCTCTCATACCTTGGCAGAAACATTATTGACGAGTAGAAATTAATGAATACAAAGTGAATTTTATTCTCCATACATGGCAGAGAATTTGGTTTTATTTTATGAGACTTTTCGTTTCGCATTTGGTAGCCCTTCTCGGAATGGTCTGAGGCTAGAGTATGCCAATAATCCGCAGGAATTTCAGACAATATTTCCTTAATTCTTGTTTTCAGGACATCCTTCGATTTTGCCACCCATTTGTATTCGTGCACTTTTCGTTTCTGATAACCCCAGAACTGTTCAGTTGGGCGCAACTATGATGGGTGTGGAGAGTTGTCCTTTCTCGCGACGAAGTTATACTCATTTCCCGCATTTTGTGAAAGTTGCCGTTGCGCAATGAACTGCTGCGAGATGGGGTCAGAAGATGTAACCTTGGTTATCAGGATAGTGCTGTTGAATATACGGGTGCAATGCATTCCCTGATGTATGTTTCAGCGTTCATCCGTCCCCGGGACTCTTGCACAAATGGGTTCTGGATGCCTTTTTGGGTCGGTGCATAAGGACACCGTCACTTTCTCTACGAATTTGGCCTTTTTTATGTGAACTTTTGGCTGGCGATGCTGCCTCTTCCTTCTTCACAAAATATTTGATGGATGTGCGGAAAAGAAGAGATAATATCTTTGGTTGTCCATTTAAACGTCCAAATCAAATCTTTTGTTCCCTTAATCAAAAGAGACAGTCATTTTCGCTGCTTCTTCTTTCGATCAGGCTTGTCTTCAGGGCCTGTTTTCTGTTCAGATATCTTGCTCTACCTTCTTCGTTGTTTAGTGACAAAGCCTGAATTTCTTCCCCTGTTGTCTGTAGCTGAAGATGACTTTTGTGTGCAGGGTTCTTTGCATAACTCGGTTCTCAAGTCTGTCCAATTTCTTCATCGGGCGACCAGATCCTGGCTTACTCGTCATTCCCTACGCATTTACTATCTTCATTAGAGACTTGTAAACACAACTTCGGCTACAATATTCTATAACAATATCTATCTTACTGTCAAAAGGACGCTATAGGAGAAGCAGCTCCAATTTTTCGTCTTCAACTATTGCACATTAATTTCATTTTATTTCTCTGTACATTACGCAGCGGTAACCAACACAAACAGGGTATTGTTCAGATCTTCGAGTGTGTACGTTTTAATGGCCATCGTTGATTGGGTGTTTTATTCATGCGGCACGTGATACTAAGAGCGATAAGATGTGGACGTTTTTTCTTCCCCACCCGTTACATCTTATGAATTCATGCAGTTTCCAAACAAGATTTTTAATCCAGAAGGATGCCCCACATTGCAATTCGCATAATGTATGCAGTGTGATTTTTAACTTCTTTTCCCCCGAGATAGTATCTCCTAACTAGGCCCTGGCCAGCATCATCATCCCCACTTGTTATGAAAAACTCAAATTAATTCCCTTCCACTCACATAATTCAGATTCTTTTTGACTTACAGCTATGAAACAAATAATGAGATGGCAAGTGCATATTCAGAATTGATTAATGATATTTGAGAAACGAGTAGCATACTAGAAAATTCTTGGGAGAGTCAGTTGAAAATTCCAATAGAAAATAAGATTCACATTTCGCTTAGTTGGAATCTACATTAAAATCTTCCTATCTTTTAAGTGAAATATGTTTTGATATTTCGTTTGTATGTACCGGTGCGATAGCTAAATTTTGATTTGACCAGTATCACCTCAGCAACTTCTTTCACTGAGACTATTGGATTCATTGCACTAAAATTAAACGTTTATTTTAATAGACATAATGCAAAACTCAAGCATTTCTCTTTGAAAAAGCAATGTCGTTCATTGAATGAATACAAAAAACGTCAACTTGAAAACCTTAACTAGAAGGCGGGATCAGTTTTCAATGTGTTGGATATACTGCTTAAGTGTCAATCACTTTGAATGAAAAACGTGTTGTAAGCTCTGCAGTTTGACAGTTCTCTACATTTTAATTATCAGATTATTCCTAAACAGTAGAGTTTATGAAAATAACTTATCACGAAAGTTATTTTAGAGGTAAACAAAAATTCTACAGGCTGAAAACTCTCAAGTGGAATCCTCTTTCTGAATTCTGTCAAGTGGAATCTCCTACGCCACTTAAAAAACAACAACATATTATTTTGTAAGTGATGAATTATAGGGTCGAGCTGGGATTATTCAGATAACATTGTTGGAGGTTTCAGGATAACTATAAACCGGAATAATCAAAGTGTTCGGCTAAATGAAGTTCGCTATTATTTTGCTTAAATATCTTCTTTATTACGAACTGCATGTACTCTGTTACGTCCAATATTGTACGTGTAACTGATATTTCCGTATTCTAATACACGTTGGCATGTAAACTCAATTTCATAGAAAGTAGGCAGTGATTACATTGAGAATATAGAAGGTGCATTGTAAGCCTAATATAGCAACATCCAGTCTGTATTCGATAGATTTAAAATAAGCGTTCCATGTGGTGTTCTTGCCACGTGCATTATGCCCATTGCATGTATGCGTCAAAACACTTCAGTGCGGTTTTGTCAGACACGTCCTCGGTTACGTCTCCATCTATTTCCACTGTAAAATATATTTTTTCTACAATTTCCTCATGTGTTAGCTGTTCGTCACAATTATTGTTTAGTCTTTCATGACGCTAGTTATAACCTAATTTCACTGCAAGATATTGGTGACAATTTTGCTTTCCATAATTGCCGCAGTCAAGAATTGTTACTGAAGTCTGGCAAATTACATTGTTGAAAGAGATGAGGAAATATAACTATGTTCTCGCTTGTGATTGTATTTTTATCATCTCTAGTAGTACTCTCTCCAGCCATTCGTCTTGAATGTGGCTTAAGAAACATAACATTTTCCAGGACCTTTCAGAACATTCGTAGCAATTTCTTCCCATGAATCTGTGAACCGAACATCGCTTCCTTAATCGTCAGAACTTTGTGTTGTGATGATGTCGGTGGATAATTTTGGAAAGAACCATTTTGTAATGCCCGAAGCCTTGGCATTGGGAATCTAGGCTGAAACAAAGGTATAACATTGGGTGGCATAAACATGGCGGTAATCTTTCTATCTTTACTAATAAAGTCCTCTTCAAAGGGATGTCCGGGCTAGTGTCTAAATAAGCCATGCTTCTTGTGGAAGCCTTGGATCCCAGGGAACGTCACGCTTAAATTTTGTAAAGGATAAAGGGAAAAAATGCCCTAACAGCGAAAAACCTTGTGCGTTAATTTTTATTCGCTTTCGCATATCCGACTGGTTGTCTGTTGTAGGGTAAAAAGGCAGCAGTAGGTTTTCATACGCAAGCAGTGATGTAATATATAGATCCTTAAATTGAGTTTAACATGCAGAAGGATACTCAATGGGACATTTTTTCTATTCTGCCATATAGATGCATTTTATTTTTTAGCGTAAATAGTCACAGAAAAAGAAAAAGGTATCAATCGGGAGTAAACGTGACGAAAAATCTAAAAACAATTGTTTCTACCTAGTAGAGCCGTTACCATGTTGCGACTTTCCAATATTTTTGTACATAGTTTTTCATTTCATGGACCTTAGACCTGAAAACTATGGCCAGCTAAAAAGTTTTTATATATACACATTTTTGTGGTCACGATAACTGCCGTAATTTATTCGAATCTCCAGACATAGATATAAAATATATAGGCATACAATCCCGGCCGAGTTCGTTAATAGACCCAATCGGCCCAATGGAGTGGAAATGAGGAGGGGGTTGAAAACAACAAAAATCGCTGTAACGGTCTTATTTTGTCAATATTTTATGTGTAGTTTTTTTCGATCTCCTTACATTTTGGGATGGGGAACTCTACTAGATACCCATAGAAAAATCCTCCAAATTTGGTGCAAATCGGTTGAATAGGGGTTGAGAAATAGCCCGGACAACAAACTGATATTTCTTGAAATAATACCAAAAATGATTAAAAAACCTGTGCATTTCTTCCGTTAACTTTTGACGGACAGAACAAGGCTTCCTTAGAAGACTACCTACCAGAGTAAAGCTATTGAATAGGGGCTGATGAAGTTCTGACAATGAGCAAAAAGCGACAACGTTGAAAGACCGCCGAATTTAAGAAATTATCCCTTCCGTTTGGTAGCCACGTTCTCAGGTTGCAGAAAACAAGTGACACTTTTGTCCAAACTTCGGTATCTACCTCCGCCTGTAGGTCCAGTCGAAATACATTTTTTATTGTTAATGACGTTTTTTATTACAAAATTACATTTACGCCAAGATAGCCTTCTTAAGATTTAAATCTGATCGAAACTATAACTTGAATACATGTTATTGCTGCGGAAAGTAAAGAGCCGTATTTTTGAAATTATATGTCAGATCATGCTGCTTAACCTAAATCTTAATGGTATATATATTTGATTAATAATTGAGCTGAATTTAATTCAATTTGGATTAAAATTATAGCCGTAATTACATAATATTAATCCGTAAAGAAAACTGGCGCAATTTTGAAACTATATATCGGATCATGCTGGGTAATATTAGTATCAGTGTTATTTACGTACATAACTAATATTCGAGCCAACTTTGATTCAATTCGGATGAAAAAAGGTTTCAGTGGTATTTCACTTTACCTTGTCAGTATTAAATTGAGCGATTGTTGAAGTGTTCTCGTAAATAACTGTTCACTACGAGCACACGCGCATTCACTTTTCCGATCCAGAAGCGTACTAGTAACGTAACCATAAACTACATCCGGAGTTATTAGGCTGTGGATTTCGCCTAAAATGCCTATTTTTTTCCTTGAGCGGAAGTAATATTTGGGTCATTTGCAGTGCAAATATACCAGTTTTACAGTGGTGACACGTCTATTTCATACGTCAGTACCTAAAAACGCCTATTTTGGATTAAATGAAATTTTTGGAATCCAAAATTCTCTTTATTTTACAGTGGCAATTTGGAGTGAAAAAGTTTAAGCATCTATGTGACAGAATAGAAAAGCTTTTTTATTGGATATCTTTCTGCAAGACAATTGAACTATTTCATCACAGCTAGAGCACGAAAACCTGCCGCTGCTTTTTTACCCTACAACATACAATGAGTTGGATATGTAAACGTGAGTAAAAATTAGGGCACAAGGTTTCTCACTGTTGGGGTTAATTTTCCCTTTAGCCATTACAGAATCTTATTTACCATCGGATGCATTGTACGTACACATTTTTGCTAGCGAGGTTTTGAAGTTGAAATTTATGCTGACAATGTTCTGTGGTCGAGAACTTTGCTAGCGAAGTTTTATTGTCGATATTTGTGTTGGCTAGGTTTTGTCGTCTAGGCTTCTTCTGGCGGGGTTTTTCCTGTCGAGGATTCTGACTTTTAGATTTTACTGGCAAGGTTTTTTGGTCGAGATTGATGCATTTGCTGTTGAGGTTTTGTCGTCGAAATTTTTGTCCGTCGGCGAAATGTACTTTCGGTGTTAATGTTCGCTCGGTGAATTGTCTGTCGAGATCTTTGCAAACTATGTTTTGTCGACGAGATTTTGTGTAACCTGTAGGGGTACCACCCAAGCACACCGGAGAGTGTTTTTTCGAGCTGATTCGATTGGACAAACACTTCTGGATACTACAGTAATGAACAGCATGTTTAGCTGAGCTTCGTTGCATTAAAATCCCATATTAAGCCTCTACCATCTGACATTTAAAGTTAACGCCCATAATGAACTCCCAGAGTTTACCACGTATTTTTCATCGATATTTCACATTAAATAATCTTCGATGAACGGCGCTATGTAAAACCTCTCGCTAATAATTCAACGTTTCATCAATCGCCTATTTCACAGATGTTCCAAGTATTCTTTGTGGACTTGGAGGAAGCCGTTCACATAGTGAAAGGTCGCCAATTTTGAAGCAGGTTTCAATGCGGTATGTTTCCCGGCTTTTCAAAATTTTAACCCATTTTCTTTTGTAAATTTCGCTTTAAAATTAGACAAAATGCAACTCATAAGTTTAAACAAAATGCACTTTTGGAGGGAAAGAACAGCTACACTTGCTGCAGATTTAACAACACTACAAATAGGGTCTCAAATTTCGAAAGATTTCTGAAATTTAGTTTTTTCGCCAGAAAATGAAGAACTTTTTCGTCAATCATTGCAAAAGTGTTCTGAGATAATAACAGACTACTGGAAATTTTCCGAGTTTTGTTCCTTAGTACAGAACAATGCAATAAACTTTTTAACTGCTGCTATATCTGAAGTTGGATACAACTTCAAATTTAAAATTGAATTACAAGACCGAACTATGAAATTCATAGTAATTTTGTAGCAACTTTTTTTTTTTTCAAAACAAAAAAACGACCTGTTGAATTTCTAAAATGAACTACGTGAAGTGTAGGGATTATCCCTGATTCAAATGCGGAACCTAGGGATAGCAATGTTAATGTGTTATCCAATATGTATGTGAATGCGATAACATCACGCAGAACGAAGAAGCGTTCACAGAACTTCAACATCACACACATATACAACGGAAAGAAAGCACGTATGTCTTCCGCATCAAAAGAGCATTCCCACTGAGGAAGAAATGTATATAAAACCACGTTATGTTATCTCACTTTACTTAGGGTTTCGAACCCAAGACTTTCAAATCCAGAACATGGAAATGAAAACTCCGTGTTTTGTTTTAGAAGCAAATTTTCTAGCGCAAAATAAATTTTGTCTTTACACATTACGTAAACACGTCGAAATTCGAGGAATTTCTGACATGCGAATTGCATGTATCGATCAGTTTTGTTCTTATAGGCTCTATTTTTTTTATTTAGGGGGCCCACCTTTCCACCCCTGCCTCTCTGCGTTCTTTGCACAGGTTAGGTCGTGCACTTGCAAGGGCGTGCAGCGCGCACTACTTAGTGCTTCCCAGCTTGGGGCTGGCTTGTCCCTGGAGATTGTTGGATTGCCGGAGTTCCGACATTCCAACGATTTCCTATGTTTCGTCTGTCTGAGACAGGTGGTGTTGCGGGACGGTCATTGTGACCCGGCGTCCGGAATGTTCTCCGGGTCTTTGTTCCTAAGTTTGGAACTTTTGCTAGGAGGGAAGTCCCTATTCACATATATGCTTTATTTCATACGAAATACATATATTACATAGAAGACAAACACAAGACAACACAGGACAAAACAAACGTTAAACTGGAGTTAGGCTTCTTCTTCTTTTCTTCGCGCCTTCTGCTTCCCTGTAACGAAATAAAGAAAAAAGAAAGGTATTTTTTAGTCTCTTCTTCTTTGCTGCATCTCAATTTGTCACACGGCCGCTAGTATTTCACTGGAGAGTCCAGCTTGGCTATTTTTGTTCCTCCTTCTTTCTTCATACAGTTGGATATATGCATGTCTAATCTTCTCCATTCACACTCACACATACTCTTGGGATTATTCATTAAGCTTCTGT
>JAGDQP010025071.1:0-18432 GCA_022664845.1 Lepisma saccharinum
CCTTGCAAGAATTCGAATTTTCTACAGCCTGAGTTTTCTTACCTTTAAAGCGGGACTGGATTTCTGATGAACTGGTTATATTCTCATATGATTCTTGAGTGATATGTAAACGAGCTCTAGTATGCAGCGCAGGTGAGTCCGAAGCTGTATTCGTTTCAGAAGACTTTCCATTCATTGGTAATTTATTAATTACTGAATTATCTTGAACGTTTTTGATCTCAACACCAGGTATAGTATCTGCATTTCTGTTATCGTTTTGTGGACGAGTCATAGTCCGTACTGAATTCTCACTCGCCTCCAAGCGAGATTCTACTTGATGTAATCGAGATCTAGTCCGAAGCGCAGGCGAATCCATTCCAGTGTTTGCGAGAGTAACTTCACTATGTTTCTGATTCACTTCCAACTTACTGATCGTGACATTTTCAGCTTTAACTATGTCCTGAGAAGCTGCAGAACTATGTTTGGTTTTAACAACCGGATCTCTTAGTTCCTCAATAATAATATATGGATCACGTGTAGTTTTCACGCTTTGATTTGATTGCTTCTGGGAATACTCTACTTTGCTAGTGCCTGATGTCTTTTCCCGTTCCAAATGGAATCTTGTCATTCGCAGAGAGGTCTCAGAGCTTTTATTTAACCCTTCCATATGCTGTGCTTGAGACACCGTATGTAGCACAAGTGTATCGAGCTTTCCAACAGTAGTTTCGGCATAAGACTCCCCATCAATATGCATTATATTACTTGTGCGAGTTTCCACGTGGGTTCCTTCTCGCATTATCGAAACGCTTGTTTTCATTTCAACATTGATATTTAGGTCATGTGATATTTCAGAATTTTTATTTGATACATTCTCTGTACGTTTCACATTATCAATATCACAAATCTTCGGGTTCACAGGTTGTAGTTCCACGTGAGGTTTCCGAGCCCTAGTACGTTGTGCAGGGGAATCTCCTACGTTGCTATTTTCAGTAACAGTTTCACTAAACTTTTCATTCACACGCAATCTATTTGCTGAGCTCATTTTCGGACTACCTATGTCCTCTGTAGCTGGAACGCTACTTTCAACATCACATCTTATTTTCTTGGCTTCAATATCCGAAACATCCACATCTCTGCTGGAATCTTTCTTTGCGCCTTTAACAATGGCGGCACCACAGGCTCTTTTTCGTGACAAGTTGTCCTTACTGTCCAGACTGGAATCCGATGCTGATGAACTAACTTTATTTTCGGCTGTTTCCAAACTTTGTCTACGAGATCTAGTACGTAGTGCGGGTGAATCTGCTAATGGTCTATCTCTAACGGCGGGCTTATCAGGAGATTTCTCATCTAACGCTAACCTATGAACTGTTTTACTTTCCGTGTTAGTTACTTCTGTAGTAAATTTCATGTCATCTATCTTTTCAGTTTCTTTACTTGATTCTCCTTTCACATTCTCAGTACAAACTTGTCTCTTTATCAGATTCTCACTCGCTGGCGAATCCAGCTTGGATCTTGGAACCTTGCTGTTAGGGTTTATGGGTGATAATTCCAAATGATGTGAACGAGACCGAGTACAAACGGCAGGTGACCCCACCACGGTCCTCTTTTCAACGTCATGTTTACCATCTTTGTTTGGTACCTCCTCAGGACAACTAACTTTGTCGGCAGCACACGCTTCATTCAGTAATATATTATCTTTACCCACAGACTGTGATTCGGAGACAGATACACTGCTATTTCCATCTTTCACTTCAGCTGATAATTCTACGTGTTTACGAGACCTAGTACTTAGCGCAGGTGACTCTACCACTGTCTTCTTTTCAACATATTTATCAGACAATATCTTATTTTCCATGTCCCTATCCGGTGTCTCGCTTGCACCATTTACTTTGTCGACCGTAAACGCTTTTGTGAGCAACATAGTTTCGTTACGCACCGAATGTGATCCAGAGACAGGTAAAATGCTTTTATTATTATTTTCCACTTTAGGTGATACTTCAACATGTTTACGTGACCTCGTACTCAGTGCCGGTGAATTTCCCGTTATCATTTTTTCAACATCAGCACCGAACACCGCATCTATATGCAATCTATTAGCTTCCAAGCTACCTTTCTCCAAAGTAACTGGAGACATACATACACCATCACTTTCACAGTTTGTTCCTTTCACATTCAAAGTTTCTTTGTTTGCTTTGGACTTCGGACTCTGTACTTTGTTGGTGAGAGGCGCTTTCTTTTGTAACAAATTTCCACTGCTATCCACAGGAGTTTCGACCACAGACGAGTTGCTTTCACTTTCAGTTGGTACTTTCACACAGTATGCTCGTGATCTCGTATGTAGCGCGGGTGACTCTCTCTCGGTATACTTTTCAACAGAAATTTTATCAGGTTTCTCAGTTACATTCGAAGTTGTACTATGACCCAAATTAGCGTTTGACACTGGAGGGATAATTTCTACGACAATATCTCTGTTCGATTTCATCTTCGCATCATTTACCTGGTCACTATCAGAAGCTGTCTTTCGTAACTCCTTACTAACTTCAGTATGGGATTTCGACTTAGTGGAACGATTTTCATCGTCATTACGTTTAGGCAGTACTTCCACAATATTTACTCGAGATCTGGTGCGGAGCGCGGGTGAGTCCGTCTCAGCACTACGTTTCTCATTTTCTTCCGGGAACTTAACACGCATTCTTATTTCTGGTTTCGCGACGTTGTCAGGTGTAATATTTGCACATATATTCTCATCCATTCGTGTTGAATGTTTACTTTTACTTCCTAGACATGGCTTGGTTTCTTGTAGGCTATTTCTCGTAGGTGTATTTTCGAATGATGCTTTACGAGATCGAGTATTTAAAGCAGGCGAGTCTACAGAAGAGCGCTTTTCATTTTCATCAGAAAGGCGCAACATATCAAGCGTACTGTTTCCAGGATTAAAACTTAAAGCGAATGGCGAAGAAGCATCATTTATTGTTGGTGTCTGACAGACTGTTTTAAGCTTCTTCGAACGAGTTCCTTCAGTATCATCGGTTGGACAAGACCTTTTAGGAGATTCAACAGTTGATACGCAGCACTGACTAGCTTCATCTTCGGCAATACAAAACTCAACAGTTCCACCCTCATTCAGCATCTCCGGATCCAATTCTGCACTTCCGTTTGCAGAGACTGAAATTAGTGTCTTGGAGGAAATTTCGTTACCTTTTCCAGAGCGGGGTGAAACATCGTCAGAAGAAATTACTTCATTCACTTCAGTGGTAGGCGCTGGTACGCCATTATTAGCCATGTTCTGAGGGCAATCCGAAAGGTTGCAGCAAAGAGACTTCTCGAAAGCTTCAACCATCATTTCTGTTCTCTCTAGGGTGCTCTGGCTTTCCTCCCAACCCAACAACGTCATTTGAGGAGAATGTGTTCCCTCTTTAACTGTACTATGTAAGAGGGCGTGTTTAGCAGAACAATTCTTTGCTACATACGAGTTAGGGGGTTGCTGCACGTCCATGTGTAATTCGTTCTCAATATCCCCTTTCTCTTGTACATAATAAGGACTTCTAGGGTCTGCGTTTAAGAAATAGTCACACTCTCTCTGTATTCTTGCAGTATCCATTGAGCTCCCTTCACACAGGGAATAGGGTTCAGTTGAGATATCCCTAACATCTGATAGATAATTCTGTGATTCCGGATATAAATACCGCTTACCCGATAAGCCTTCAACACTACTCATATTTATATTACTATTATTCGTCCTTGAAGTGCCTGCTAAAATGTTGGTTTGTTCAGAATCACGATCATAGGTATTATTAACACCAGAACGGTTACGATTCAGTACAATGTCCGTATTATCAGGATCTTCGCAAATCACTGCAGGTTTCTTAGCAATTTCTGAAAAAATAAAATAAAAAAAGGTAATTTAATAAATAAAAGAGCCTTCCTAGAACACAGAGTCAATTGCTGTTACATGTAGGAAAATATCTATAATCAAGGAAAAACATAATAATTATTTTCTTAAAACTTTTGTTACAGGGAGTCCTCTCTTAACGAATTTACAAAAATCAAGTCCTCCCCAGACTCATATATTTTTTTTTTCAACTACCTTTTTGTATTGTAAGTGATTGACTGCTTCCGCGTTAGGGTCGGGCACATGGAGTCATGTCATAATCAAAAATATCTAACCTGACCTCAACTCGTCTTCGCTCTCTCGATATTATGTCCATGATTTTGGTAGAAAAAATACGTGCCATTTATGACAAAGTGACACCATCTGTTTCACTGAGATTGTTTCTACAGGGTGTCCCACTCGTAAGGGGCCCCGGGAAAACGTTATAAAATTCTTAATAAAAGAGGAAATTAAACCAAATCTGTACAATACATACCTTTATGGTTGAGAAATGAAGGTACATTACAAGAGGTGCTAGAAGTGACCTCCCCGCCTCTGTATACACAGTTCAACACGGCGCTGCATGTTCGTGAATGTTGCTGCCAGAGTATTAGGCGTGATTGCCTGGATTTCACGGCGGATGTTCTCACGTAACTCGGCGATGGTGCGTGGTTTGTTCTTGTACACAGTACCTTTAAGGTGACCCCACAGGAAAAAGTCAGGTACCTTGGGGGCATAATCCTTTGGAAATCACTCTGTCAGGGGAAAATTATTCCACCGCAGCCATACTCGCTTTAGATGTGTGGCATGTTGTCCCATCTTACTAGTACCAGCCAAGTATCAGTTCCTCGTCATCCAACCGATTCACAAATTTATGAAACAATACCTGGTACACTTCACTGTTGACAGTAGTGTAAAAAAAAAAAAAAAAAAAAAAAAGCAAAAAAAAAAAAGCGCCGCTGTGATAATGCACAGAACACGCCCACCTTCTGTGAATGAAGGGGTTCCTCAAAGACTGCATGCGCGTTTTCACTACTCCAGGAACGTGTATTTTGCTGAGTTCACGTATCCTGATAAGTGGAACCACGTTTTATCACTGTACCACGTGTATTGCAATATTCCTGGCCTTTCAGCTACGAATCGCTGAAACCAATGGCAGTATGTGGGACCTTTATCATGGTCGGTCTGTGTAAGTTCCTGAACAGCTGTAAACTTGTAGGGATACAGGCCTGCTTTCTTGGTAGCTCTGTGACAAGTGCTTCGCTTTAGTCCAGTTTCCTGCGATAAACGACGAAGAGACTTTGTGGGCGACGTCAACAATCGTGTCTCTACCTCACGCACACTTTCTTCCGATAACTGCGGGCGCCCCCCGCCGTGCAGATCTAACAATGTTCCCTTTGTCTCCAGCTTCGTCACCAAGCCTTGAATGCAGTGTTCAGATGGTTTACGTTGACCACCGAAACGTTCTAAAAACAGATGTCTTAAAATAACCAGTTATCCACTACTGTTTCACAAGAAACACGCGCTCTTCCACAGAATATCGATACATCATCAGAATCAAAGAGCACCGGCAGAAGCAAGCCGCACGGAACACCACGAACAGTAAGCCACGCTACACTGAAACACGAGACCCACACACAGCTCGCGGAACCTCATTGTTGCCACATTTCACAGATTTACAATGCTGTCATGTGGACGAGTTACGTCATTTCTCAACCATAAAGGAATGTCATGTACAAATTTAGTTTCGTTTCCTCTTTTATTCAGATTTTTATAACACTTTTCCCGGGGCCTCATTACGAGTGCGAAATCCTATATAAGGCGTTATCTATCCCTTGTCCTCTTCTGATTGACTACATTTTCTAACGACGTCAACACAAATGACCAATCATGAATCGCCAATCATAAAGGTAATTGGGGGAAAAAAATATATATGTTCTCCGGACCCCCTCTAGAGGGGTATGGGGAAATTCAGAGATTTTAAATGGAACACTATAAAACCGGCTATACTTTTCGATTCTACACGAAAACAATAAAATATATGTGAAATATTTTTCTACAAAATATTTAGAAGTTACGACCATTTAAAATTCTTCAACAGTGGCATACGCAATTGTGAGTATGGTTGAAAACTTGTTAATTTACATATTATAGAAAAATGTTCAGGTACCACTGAATAGTAACTTCAAATGGCCATAGCTTTCGATAATTACATTTTGCAGAAAGAAAAAAGGTTTCTCGTGTAGAATCGAAAAACATAAACTCCTATAGGGTGCTCAATGGGCATTTACGATTTGTCCCTCTCCCCGCACGGATTTAATTATTGGGAGCCGCAGACATGTCAACTCTCACGCAAAACGCGTAATAAACTAAGAAATGCGTGAGAGGTTCGTGGTTCAACATGTGTGTTTTAACTTTTTAGCTTTTTTTTTCTTTTTAAGTTTCTCAGCAAGCTCCCGCACTTTCTTCCTTCCAGACTGACAACTCTCCCGCATTCGAACTTCTCTACGTTGACATGTCTGGAGCCGACCAGGCAGTGGTGTGGTCTGAGGCGTTAGAACGACGACTCGAAGATCGCGGGTTCGAATCCCGCCATGGGCACGGATGTTTGTAGATTTTAACTAGCAAGGCATAACAATATAATCGTGACGGGCCGATACAAAAGTTACTCGAATGGCCCATAGAAAAATAAAGTTTAATTTTTTGATAATTAAGAAATTAAAAAGGGTCCTTGATATAAAACTCTTTAATCAAAGGCGGAATTTCCTGGATATTAAATTGTAAGTGGGCCACCCTATTTATAGCCTCTAATTCATCTTAAGGACACCCTTTACAGAGACAACCTCAGGATGCCCGGTTGCGGGATTTTAACCAAGCTCCTTCGATTACGGTAGACCTATCGCGTTTAAAGTTTAAATAGACCTTAATGCGAAAATTGTACAAGTGGACCTCTAAAAAAAGAAAGAAAATATTGCGCCACTGTCTTAACGGCAGAGCGACCTTGGTTTGGAATGTTTTGGGGATTTCACCAGCTTTTAACTCACTGCCCTCTTAGCTTGATTATTGCACAGGGCTTATTACCGTCGTCGTGGTGCAAAAAGTAACACTTTATTGCAGATGTTATATCATGCGGTACCCATTTGTTCATTTTTTTCACTTTCCCTATTTGTGGCAGATGGTCGGTGACGTGACGTGACCTGGAGACGTGAAGTAACGGTGAATAGATAGCAAACATGCCTTTAAAGCGTGATTATCCACCCTTGACTTCGTTCTCTATCTTCTTCATTTTGGGAGACTAGTCTACAGCACGAAATCTTTCAAACCGAGGACGCCCTGTCCATTCTCAAGAGGAGTCTACGCCCCATGCCCTCGCATTACGATACGTTTCTAGTGCCATATGTCCTAGTTTGAGCTCGTGTAACAAAATTACCCATAAATCCCGTTGTTTCCCAGACCACTATAATACGTCATATGAGCCCGCAGCTACACTTCATATGGTGTGAACGCTGCCTGTTAGTGTAACCTTCAACGGGTATTACCCATCAGTTCCGTTCAATAGACAGGGAGGGTTGAATGTGGACATATTCTTTTCGGCCATTTATTTCCGAACAACCTGGAAAAAAATACGTGTTTCTGCATTTTTTGGAACAAAACAAACGAGCTTGTGATATCAGAAGCTTCACCCTGTATATTACCTGTGCTTTATTACTGCAAGTTATTTATTTCATATCTATGAGGTGGACAGGATGAAAAAGGAAAGGGTCTGTACTGGATACCATCCCAACATTTGGCCAGGCGTCTGGAAACAATGATAGCCGTGAGGGCCCAGTGTTTACCCCAATTTCGCGACCGTAACCATTAAGACCACAAGGCGATTTCTTTTCCTTCTCTCAGTAGATATTACTTGGCACGTAAGTATAAAACGATCATTAACTAGACTATACAGACAGGCAGAGCGTTGTCAGCTACCCGTAAAACAAAAACAGACTAACTTGCTTTTTACATATAGAAATGAACCATACTGCACATGCCATCACCCATTTGTATTCAAGTTTTCGCTGGCTCCCAACCAATCAACATCTCACGGAACTTTCGACCAGAAACGGTTGTTTAGATAAAAATTATACAGGTGAGCAAAATGGAGAGGGTAAAATCGTCGATGAAAATGTGTGTACAAAATTAATATATCGGGGATGGCAGGCGTAATAAGTGCCTTAAGACTACATTGCGCGATAATGTTCAATAATGCCATCACGTGGTAAGAATTTCATTATATTCTTATCTGGAAGTTCTCACGACGCCAAAACCAATCACAATACAAACAGCTAATATTTTCACGAATAGAACCGACCACGTCATCAGACAGGAAGAAGAGGGTTGTATATATAAAAGGTAAACCTTGAGGTCGTTGTTTAAAGATTGTAACTGCACTAAAAAGCTATGACAACTTCATCATCCACAGCTGATGTGAAAATGGTAGAGATTTAACCTAAGTTTGTAGTAAGTAACAAATGCTCGTCTTAACCACTCAAACCGCACCGAACTGGCTAGTTAAGTGGTAAACCAATAACCGAGAATTATGTGCGTTAGGGTTATATTATTTAATAATTAACCATAGTATCGCACAGCACAGAAGATTCGTACTTTAAATTTGAAAGTACATACTACTTAGCATCTTAGTAAGGCCTTAGAAGAGAAAAGAAAGATTAATTACGAACAGTCATCGACGGGGCACACGCCAACGCGCACAGAAACAAATATATAAAACAAGAAAAAGGAAGAGATGGGAAAGTACTGTGTAAGATAAGGTAAAGATATTCCCTATGCGATACTCACGCATCGTGAACGGTGCATGGGGGATGTGGAGGTAGCGCCCCCACACATTCTCGACCTACGGTACGAAGTGAGGTGGGATGGGCAGTCCGATGTTCGACCGCCTTTACCTTCCCACGCTGCCCAGGAATACCAAGGACACTCTGGTACTTAATTTGATAGGAGGCTGAGTGCACCTCAGAGCGTCAGGCATGGGAACACTGCGAGAGAAGTCTCCAGCGTCCTGGCCGGGATTTGAACCCGGGCCACCCGATTTGTAGTCAGACGCGCTACCGCCTGAACCACGGCGAAAGATGTTCAACTAAAATATTTCCATGCTAGCGAATTTTTATCTTCAACTATTTTCGCGTTGCCAGGTCGTACATACTAATAGAGGTGTTTATTTGAATGTGAAAAAAAAATCACTAAATTAAAACGACCCAACACTGCCCTAATAATAATCAATCTACTGTGATGTGTATCTTGTAGATTTGAATGTCAAAAGCAATGTACAGTATGTAAATACAATATACAAGTACCTAATAACCGAGTTTAATTTTTAGCGGCCTACGTTTATTTTAATCTTTTTTTTTATTCCAACTATGTTTGTGTGTGTTTCCGAGTAAATTTTCTAGAAATGCACACGATTTATGTAAATTATGATTATCTGTATTCAGTTCTGGATCTTAAGAAATGATGTAACACACTTCCACGTTTGATTGATTCATGGTTGTTTTGGTTTTATGTAGTATTCTAGCTCAGAGCTTTCCAAACGGCGGACCCCGAAATGTTTCTTCCCGGACCGCCACGATTTGACATGATCTCCAGGGCAATGTTTGTTCATGTTATTTGTACACACTTCACTAATTGAAATGAAATGATGAAAAAGAAAAAGTATAGAAGTATAATGCGAATTCATGCTAATATACGTGTTTACTTTTTTCTTTTTGTAATTATGGCTATGATACACTTTATGAAGAACAGCTATTGAGCCATATGTACGCTTTATACTACTCACTTCCTCGCAGGGATGAATTCACTTCTAATAAACACCTTGCGATGCATGGCAACCCAAAATGAGTTACAATAACTAGATATTTCTTATATATAAATACGTCCGCCATTTGATCGACATATACAAAAATGGTACCATACAGAGAAATTCTAATGGCATCACTTCCTGTTATGACTGAACTGTTCCTAAACGAGCTGGTAAGGACAGGACCTACAGTTTAACGTAAGCTCCGAACCACTTGTGTCCCCACCACCGGGAATCGAACCCAGGATCCCTTGATTGCAAGGCAACGAACGTTACCACCACTCAGCCACACTTCCTGATTATGAATGCCACGCATTTTGCTACAAAATTCACAGACATAATGTCTAGCGAGCAAAGACGGGTTCGGCATCGTCAGTTTACATGATAATTATTTATTTTCATTATACGCCATGCACATGACGTTCAACCCTACATGGTCGCCCCAACGCAGAGAGATAAACAGTTGTTCAAAATTTTGTTCAATTTAGCGTTTCAACACTTCAACACACGTTGCAAATGTTACCAAACATTATATTTCCTCCTGTAAATTTTACAGTTTTTTTTTTCTTTTTCGCTACCATAACAAATTGGTAATTATTCCGTACAATCCTAACGGTACTGTCTTCCTCGACTTACTATATGGACCTCAAAAGATATTTTTATTGCAATATTACCATCAATTCGGACCTCAGGAAAAAATAACTCAAGACCGCTGAACTAAAACTATAATGAGAAAGTCATATAACAAGTTTGTGTCTTTGGTAATTTCGCTTCAATTCACGAAGTTCAAAATCATCACTGCAAAAATTACACGTTGATTCTTAAATAATAAAATATTCCGCAAACATTGAACAAATAAAAGTATACAATATTCTTACAGAAAATCAGTTATTTTTGGTTCTCGGGACAAAATAATAATAATAACAATAATAAAAACATACAATATATGAAGCAAAGAAGACTTTGCTTCCTTCATTTGTTCTTTACTTAAAAGGCTAGATCCATTGTAGTACATCAGCTCATCGCTGCAGACCCAAGTAGTCTTGTTCATGAAAATATTCGCAGTTTATATTCTGATTGTTTTTTGCATCGTGAAAACTTGCTAGTACAACTCAGGTAGGAATGAGACACTGTTTAAGGTTAATGTAAAGCAAAGATCTCCGTAGATGTCTCATGTATTTTTATCGTTGCACGAAATCTCACTGCTTCTCCTACAAATTCAAGCCTATAGAATTCACACTTTCAGGGAAGAAAGTTCATAACCAATTCAAAAGTTCGATCAACGCCGATTTTTTTAATTTTCGTTTTTGTTCATTGTTGAAAGAGCTTCATTGTTATAGGTTTAGATATCCATAACAACAGTGAAGCGATTTCAACAATGAACAAAAAAGAAAATTAAAAATCAGCACGGATAGAATTCTTGAATTGGTTATAAACTTTCTTTCCTGAAAGTTAGAATTCCCTAGGCTCGAATTTGTAGGAGCAGCCTTGAAATCTCGTGCAACGATAAAAATACATTAGACATATACAGAGATAATGCTGCCATCTTTTGTTGGAGTTCCTTGGTTTTACATTAACCCTTAAGTTCATACTTCGACATTCTAACTATAGCTAGAAACAGGCTTAAAGAAAAAGAGCTCTATACAAACCTTGCACACCAACGTTGTTCATCAATGTTAACTGGTCCTGAGATCTCTCTTGCTGTTTGACAAAATTACGATTCACCTCTGTACGAGACGAAGGGCAAAGTTTTTGTCTTTCAGAATTGGTTTTGTCATTTGTATTTGTGAATTCAATAGTAGCTTCACTCAGAGACGTAGCATTTACTATGTTAGACTCATTCCCTTTAGAAACTAGTTGTCGACGCAAACACTGCAAATAATCGTTTCCGGCCTCAGTATTATCATTGCCTTTCCTATCCACACCTTCAACATTCGATTCAGATTTCTCATTACAAGTTACACCTGTAGCATTTCCCATCGTTGAATCCTTCTCTTTAGACATTAATTTCAGACGCAAACACTGTAAAAAATCGTTTCCACGCTCAGCATGATCAACGTAGTCGTCTTTCCTATACGCACGTGCAAAATTCGTCGCCGAATTCTCATTACAAGCAAGATCTGTCACTTCCATAGACTCTAAAGAACCATATTTAGTTTTATTATTGTCTCTAATTATAAATGGTTTGACTGCAGTAGTAAATTCCATGTCTTCTTCCCCAACACACGTCTGATTTCGTATGTGATGCACTAAATCACATGATGATGTATCTTCCATATCACCAATGTGGGCAGGAAAAATCCTCGTTACTTCATCACTGATGCTGCAATCTTTGGGAAACACATGAGTAACATCCACTTCAGCCGCCTGAGCAGAAAAATATTCAGTCCTTTCATCATCCGACATATTAAGTGGTTTCCTCAGTGGAACCGTGAAGTCCATATCGGCAGAAAATACTTTAGTTTTATCAACATCAAAATCTGAGGTACAAGTATAAAGCTTCCGCATGGCCGGCGTAATGGGTATAAACATGGAATCACGCTCTCCTCTCGTAAACGCGACTGTAAATTCCATCGAAGATTTATTCACTTCGGCTGTTTGATTTGAATCGTTTAAGGGATCTTGTTGATTGACGAACAATGCCGGATTCAACTGATCTTGAGTTATGCAAACGCGAGATGATTTCTGTTGATACATTGCAGAGGTTAGGTTAGTTCTATCTAACGACGAACAAAGGGAAATATTCTGACCGGACAGAGGAACACCTCGTCCCATCTTTTGCTCCAAAGGTGCGCAGATCCCTGGATTTGACCCAACTAGTCGAACGGGATCTTCTGTTGGATCTTTATTCAATCTGAAAAATAGAAAAACTCAATTAATATGCAGGAGTACAAAGAGGAAATAATCATTAAAAGATTAAACTCACATATCGTACCATTTTCTCGAATTTTAAAAAATAAGCAAGCAAGAAAGAACAATGCATGAAGAAATTTTACTAAATTACAAAAATCTACAATAAATTGAAGTATTATATTTGTTCAATGTCTATTTTTCAGCAAGGAATTTTATTTATGGCCTTTAGGCATCTAAGGCTCAGGCCGGGATAGGGGAGGGGAAAGGATTCGAGAAGGTGTCAGCCAGGGCTTATATTGAAGGTGTTATCCCGGTATTTGCCTGGTGACAGGAAAAAAACCGGCAAAACCTTCACTCAGGGTGGTCGAACGCTGGGATCGAACCCACGACCTCCCGAATGCTACGCCAACGCTCTACCACTAAGCTACGGCGGCTTGGTAGGAATTTTACAAGCGGAGTATGATCTCATAATGCACAGATGAAATACTTTACTAAAAGCTAAATGTCTGGGAAACTCACTTTAGGGTTCATAAACCAACAGTATAAAGTTTGTATGCAAAATGATCTAAATTTAAACTCGTCAGAATTTTGTTACTTTAGCTCTTTCGCTGCGTCTTATTTTAAAACTACGCTGTCTAGAAGAGTGCATTTTTTTTTGGTGGGAAAATTCATTCAACGTATCCCAACTAAGCTTGGTGTGTATATTCTTTGGCGCCCTAGAAAAAAAACTGTGGGGTTACCTGTCCAGTCACCCCCAAGAAAGTCATTTGTCAGTGTTGCCACCTTCCATTAGACGCCCGCTAGGCTTTTATGAAAAATCAACAAATTTTACTTTCACAGTTGATTGTCACATTGATATGAGTTATACTTCATTGAAAGCTTATGGAACAGATTCCAGCGAAGTAGCACTTACGTCCATCGTACCAAATATATAAAACAAGATTAAACCGAGCCGCCGTAGCTCAGTGGTATTGTTTGTGTAACATTCGGGATGTTGTGGGTTCTATCCAAGCGGCCGACCATCCTGACTGATGTTTTTCCTCAGTTACACCAGGCAAATGTCGGGATGGCAAGCTTCAACATAGGCCCTGGACGACACCTTCCCGAATCCTTTTCCCTTCCCTATCTGGCCTAAGCCTTAGATGTATAAAGAACATATATAAAATTCAACAAGAAGAAAAGCGAGAAAGTTGGAAGAAAGAACTTTAAAAAAAAAAGTAACGTGGGAAGTTATCAACAATTGCACTTATCGTAGACAGGTAAAATCTCGTCAACGTATATCTTAAATATTACTATCATTCATATCCAAGAATCAAGAGCACCGGTGCAATACAAAGCGAGAAAAACTGAATAGTCTGTAATAGCACATGCGCCACTCCCTGTATATTAGGGTTGTGAATAGAGCAGTCACGACCCTGGTCACAGTTCTCCTTACCATTGCGATATGAATTAAGCCTCGTTGGAAACCATATGGAACAAACATTCCAGCGAGGTAGCATTTATGCCTATCGTGTCCAATATGAAGAGGAAAATCTAAAAATGTGGGCAAAAGGCGAGAATTTTTAATTGCGCTGGAAACGGCACTTCTTGACATAGAGAACACTGGACAACATTTGTGCGGCTCAAGTAGTTTGTCGAAGCAAAGTACAAAGAAAATGCAGTAACACGGACTAAGGTCGAAGTACGCAACATACGGGAAAAAATCATTCCTTCGACTACAGTCTAACATTGTAGCGAGAAGGTGAACAAATCACACGAAATTCAGACAGAACAATAGTTTTAGTAAGCACACATCTTTGGCTTCATTATGACGTAGTAAGAAACACTTCTCCTTTCCAACATGCTGTGGGGTCACATTCAAACTACTGTATTATTGCCACCTATCCTACCACTACTTAACATAAAGAAAAGAAAAACCTTACAGACTACTGTTTCCATTTAGGGGTACATGGGGACAAACCTGTTTTCACTGATATGCTAGTAGATATCAAAAGGGCTCGAACATAGAATAAAAGTCTAGATGTTATACTATGAGAATATTATAGTGGTTGTGTTTTATATTGAGCTTGTACAGAGTACTTACAAGCCAAAAAAGGGTCTACATTTTGGCATGAAATCAACGTTCACATACCCGTCAAATTTTTGGCTCTCCGGAAATACCTGGTCCACTCAAATGAGTAAAATTTTAAAAGCAATTCCGAAAGTCAGTGAGGTATGTATGTAATGGAATTTGGTGGGCAAGAATCACCAGTATGTGTGGTCTCATGCTTTTGGAGCTTGAGGTACGTGGGGCCAGAGCATGGTGGATCCAGGTTAACTGCAGGTACTTAACAATACTGTAGTACTTATGGTAATAAATATAATCTTGACTGATTTTTCCATTTTATTCTTCCATATTTTACCCAGTAATCTGTACCTGTTAGGCTACCACCAGGCCCATGTAATGTTTTGTGGTTTGAGTACTGTACTCATGTCATTAAAGTTTCTTTTTTGAATTCATAACAGAACTGTTATTTATCTCCACTTACCTCTAGAAATAAAGAAAATATGAGCCAACCTACCTCTTCATTATCAAATATTTTTCATGACAATAAGGTAAACTAACTTAGAGCAACATGGCCAACTATTTCAGGATGTCTGATGACTTTAATTTTTAGTAGACAAACTTTCTCTCTCTCTCTCTCTCTCTCTTTTTTTTCTTTTTTTTTTTTAAAAAAAAAAAAAAAAAATTAATTCTGAGATTTTTCTGTTTTCGATTATTTTACAGGAACACAGTTTTCAATTGCCTGTCTCTGGTCAAACTTATAAAAATATGAAACTTGAATTGTACAGAAGTAGATATCTAGAACTTTGTCCCCACTTACCAGCATAAACATGGGAGAAAACGATAACATAAAATGAATTTTATGGGCGGTATCAGCACTTTGGCTGCTAAAGTATATTAGTTCATTTTTTGTTCCAAACTTAATATAGAGAAAAAGGTTCGTTTACACAGATGATTATTTCAACGTACTTTATTATATGTACATGCAGCTACATCTAGTGTCGAAATGTAATACTTCAGCATGACCATAACAACACATCAAATAGTATCCTCGAGGGCTGGATATAAGACTTTGATCATATTCTTTTAAACAAATCAACTTACATCATAACACCAAATAATATTCACTCTATCTGAAGCCTTGTCTTTAATCTAAGCTCAAAAGTAGAGTTCCAAATCCAATATTTACATCAAAAAGTCTGCCGTATCTAACAAATGTTGTTATAATTACATTGATTTGTTCCACTATCAATATATTTCTATTATGAGCGGAATTCCTTAATCTCATGCATTGGCTTACGCCCGTCACTATACGGGGAAGCTCCTTATCTTTGGCACGTCTAAAAATAGCTGTTAACAAAATAAAACACTATAAAAACTGAAGATGTAAAAGGTCTTCAAAAACATATAATACTGGAGTAAGGATCAGTATAAAAATTAAAGATGTCTATGATTTTTAACATAGCAAGATTAAAAACAGAAGGATGTAAATGGGCCTTCACAATGTAACAGAAAATAAGTTAAAACTTAACAGCTGTAAGACACAATTATCGCGAGTAAACGGTGATAGATCAGCCTTCACGTCCTTAGGAAGCTTGATATGACCTTACTTCCGGTTTACTTTCATTATCTTATATCTTTTATATTTTATCTCAGGGACGCTGTAATTAGGTTCTTCTGGGATCTTTGGAAAGTGATGAGTTCCGTATTCCTATAAATAAACAACTTCACGATGCTTCTACTCCAAAGATAAAAACTAGGGTGCCCACTCTCTGGATTTTCCTACTCATAGGGGCTACGACTAGCTTTACGTAAAATATCAACTGGAGTTGACATAAACGCTAAAAAGGGTCTCAAGCCACAATATAGCGTTAAAGCTTGAAGAAAACCAAAAATGAGAGGATTAAAATACTTTAATCAAGTTCCTCTGCTGTTATGTTCTGTTGTACAAAACCCTGCGACCATTATATACATTACATAGGTTTACAACCATTTGCATTTATGCTTTTTAATCTAAAGATTATATTAATACGAACATGCAGATCAATTTCTCTTTTATAAACACTTATTCCAGTATTATAAAAAACATTTCCATAATTAAATTAAGTTCATATTGCTTAAATAACATCTTTAAACTATCTGCTTTATGCACAATCCGATCGTAGCGCCATCTATCGTCTTCCTGGGCTTTAGCTCTAAACATAACAAGTTGCTTCCTACACTGACACAAGAATGACGTCATTTTATAAACTACATTTAAGTTCTTCATTCACTTGAAATGGCTATTTAACGTGCAAAATAACTTGAAACTTACATTAATCAATGTATAACACAATCATAAAGTTGAATAATGTTTAAATTAATCTATTAATACTATAATATATAAAAAATAGGTTTGAAACACAGATTTATAACATCTGTGGTCATAACAAGCTACGGCATGGCAAACTTCACAATTGGAAAACCCGTGGGTTGGAGTTCGCCACTCTTTCTAGTTTTAATGCGTTTAACATTGACTACGCCTTGGCTGGCGAATTCATTCTTAATCTCCTCTTCAGGGACTTCTTTGAGATCTTAACAAGATCAGTTTATTTCAGTTCACCTTGAACTTCAAATGGAACTCGGGACTTCAGTCTCAGGAGATTATTTGTTTATCATTTGCAGTCCCCACTAACAGGGTGCCGTTGCGAAGCTTTTTAACATGTTTAAGCTCGCCTGCAACATGAGCAAGTTGCTCTTGAATAACGGAAGAGGATAACCCCTTTAAACCACCAGGACTTTCTGTTTCATTCTTTACTTTTATTACAAGGTATCGTGTGACATTCGGGACGATACTTGTCTGTTCCTTTATTACAATTTCTCTTTGTCACTGGGTGATTCACTAACTGTGTGCGCCTTCTTACTTACATCAGTGACATTCTCTTTCTGCGAAGGCGACTTATTATTAGGATGTGGTGGAGCCATGGTGAATGAAAGCCGTAAATGCCCCCACTTCTCTGTCTTCGTTCGAAGGAGCCAAGACTGCCGGGTCCTACCCTCATCACCTTTGTCAGCAAGCTGGAAATCGAGGCGAAGTCATAAATGGCTTGGCGTCAAGATCGCTTGCACTCCCGACGGATGGATACTTGGGACATCCACTCCCCCAAAGTGTTGGCGAGACCAAAGGTCCGGGTAGCTCCTCAATGGCGCACTTCCCAGCCTCAACGAGCTAGACCATCCAAAATCTGCCCTTTAGAACTAGGCGCTATCCAATGGTTCCGCTCCCTTTCCAATGACCCCAGGGGCCATCATCAATATAAATACATCCTATCACATCCTTTTCCATTGTATGGAGGAATAAGTCGTAGCAGAAGAGATGAAATGATGAATCGTCCGTGGATGAGAAATGAATTGAAATGACATGAATTCCTCTCTGCTGGTCCTCCTTTAGAGCAGCGTTGATGTTTAGCTGCTAGGGTTGATTGCAGTCAGCAAAAGCCGATTTGACGATTAGGTCGCAAATTCCCAACGCCATTCTTGTCTGACTGCAACCAGCATAAGCCAGCTGGACGGTAGGGTTGCCAACTCTACGCCATTACGAGCAGCGATGTAATGTATATGCATTGCACACAGAAGCAAATCTGGCCATGCTGTTGGACTTCCCATAGGCAGCAACGATGTTAGCATCTGCCAGGGTTGATTGCAGCCAGTATAACTGACTGGGGAATGGAGGCGCCACTTCCCAGAGAAAAAGGAGTGTTCTTACTTACCTCACACTTCGGGGTTAGTGGGGACAACAATGTGATTCGTTAACAACAATAATATTGAAGAATTTTTTCACAATATGTACAATTA
>JAGDQP010025072.1:0-19734 GCA_022664845.1 Lepisma saccharinum
TGGTAATTTACGTTATTGTGAATTGTTTATTTTTGTATCACCATGGATGTTTTGTTCCCCAAACACGGACAATATGCCGAGTGAGCGATAGCCATTGAAAACGGGTTAGACAAGGCCAGGTTTTATATTAACTTTTATTGTATGCGATGCATCTAACCCTTTACAGACACCACCTGTGACTGCTCCATTTAAACTTCCAAATGGAACGTCCTACGTATACTAAAGATAAGCTAAGATCAGTTGTGCGATTCATCACCCATTCTTATCTCTCCCTTGGAGCAGTGTACCACTGCCTTTAAACTGAAAAATGTGATACACAAAATGATACGGGTAACGTGCAGTTTTAGGAGCCAAAAAATGCACTCTTGCGGTTATAGTTCTACGTCGCCAGACATCCATTTTACCTTTTTTAAATTGCCACCATTATTCTTTATTTCACTTCCGAAAGCTAAATCTTTGCGCGCTCCGCTTTTACAACATTCCATTCTAGTCCTTTTGCGCGTTAGGTTAGAAAAGTCAGGTTAGATTATTTGTTTTTATACACTCTCATTTTGAAATTATACACAGTTGACACAAACAGTTAAAATTTTGGCACTTTCAAGCGGGTAAGAAACCTTCCTTATTTAGACAAAAGTCGCAGTTCACCTCTTATATAAAATGGTATACATTTCTTTGCTTACGCAGTTACAGAAAACTTCTGAACTAAAATCAGTGTGGCAAACATATACGTGTACAACGTGCATTCATACTGTCTGTATCTTTGATGCAACTTAACATGTATGTCCTTCACTCGAAAAGTACTTTCCTAAACTTCACTCCGTCTACATAATTTTGCTTATTACATATTGCGGAATAAAACAAGTCTCCATTCTACGTGTAATCTTTCCATTTTCTGACGACGTAAAACTATAACAGCACCCAGTACACTTTCTTTCGCATAGTACAAGACTGCAGATGCAAGATAGGCCGGCTTGATATGGAAGCATTTATGGCTGTATACCATAGCATAGACCTCATAATAGATAGACTTGGCCCACTTTCTTATTTCTGCATGCACTCAAACTAATGTGTTTTTTTTGTTCAGAGTACGTGATTTTGAATTCATCCGCTAGGTAGCTCTGGCATAGACCTCATAATAGAATATGACCGTAGCATCTTGCTCTATTGTAGTATTCTTGCTTTCTTACAATGGCACTACTGCTATCGCTAAGATTTATTGTACCATAAATCCTACCGTGACCTAAGTTAACCAAAGAAATATAATGTTTGCAACGTGTGTGTAAGCTTAACTATTACGCTATCGAACTTCGTTCTTCAGTACCGTAACATCCGCTAAAGTTAAAAGTAAGAACCTGGGGTCACAATATTCACAATCTTCAGAAAGCTGATAGGTCAAATTCAATTTTTTTGTAATTTTTAAGGCTTTTAGGCAATTTTGGCTCAGGCCAATGTCAAATTCGAAAAGTGAATAAAATTAGTCATAAAATAGTAGTGAGTGTATTGACTTGCGTTGTCATTAATAAACGTAGCAAACAAAAGTGCTATCCAACCCATACTAGCAACCGCTGAGGGACGTTGTCCTCTACTCTGCTTGTGACAACACAATCCCTTATTCGGCTACCACAAGCCTTGATTCCTCAACCGGGTGAATCAGAGAATGTGAATAATAATGATAGTACTAGACCCTATTTCTAATCATCCTTGTACTTAGTAGAAGGGGAAAGTACGCAACAATAATCGCCACGTGCACTGAAGCACCTCCTGAATTCGAGTCAGGAGAAAACGGCTGTGAAAGAAGAGGAAGAAAAGAGAAGAAGTGGCAGAGGACCAAGAAAGAAAAGACTGGTCTAGCACACATGTTGAAAGAAGCTAGCGAGAAACTGAAGAAAGCATTTGACCAAAAAATATAAATTAAAAAAAAAAAAAAAAAAAAACGCTAAGGAAATAACCATGGCTCAAGCTATGATTTGTGGATCAGAAAAGGCAAGGGAAGTGAAGACATAAAAACAGAAATAGAGAAAACTGGTTGAAAACATCAGGAAGAGTTCCAAGAGATTTAGGCATATTTTGAGTAGTTCATGACGCGTGCGCGTGTAAAGTCGGATAAGTAAAAAAATATACGAATTGACTTTGAAATACACAATGACAATGCTGATGCATGTAGATCTGAAAATATAAAGTGTCTTATCTTCCTTGAATATAGAGCCGATTAGACAGGAAGGCAGAATTTCTTACTGAATAAGATCATGCTAATATATAAGCTTATTTTTTGACTTAACCGACTTTACACGCGCACGCGACGATTGTTTTTATAGTTCTTCCAAAGTTTTGTTAACTGTTGATTGTGTATACTGTACTTAACTTCTCATCTTGTATTACGTTGTTTCAGTTATATGTTTTATTGTATAGTGTACACTGAAATGTATGTTAACAGTTTTGTACATATTTAAAAAGTAAAAATATATGTTTATTAAAGGTTGAAGAAAAGGGAACGGGGGTGGGGGGTGAAATCGGGTGTAAATCCCTTTTTTTTTTTTCTGTTTTTGAAGTCCATGTTTTATAACGTAGATGCTCCATAATTCTTAACGATGTAGTCAGTGGCAGCCCTGTGAATGGCAAAATCCCAGTAACTTAGGTAAACACACGAGAAAAATATTGACATTTTCAGTTGGGCATGCTGCCCACTACACCACCATGTCACGGCCAATTTTTTATATATAGAGTACTCCTCATACCTTAACAATTCTCTACTTGTTGATTGAGAAGTCGAGATCCTCCACATGTTTGAAGATTTTTGTTGACGAATTTGCGTGGTGTGATGGACAACATACCCGACAAAAACTGGGATATCTGGGTTCGAATCTCAGTCACGGCAGCTGTCAATTTTTCTGTTTTAATTTCAACATTTACGGTAGTTTAACATTGTTATTCAGTTGCCATTGGGAAATAAAATATTTATATTGTAAGTTGTTTATATTTAAACTCAAAATTATTAAAGCATAATAATAATACTGCATAGATGGTCGGTACGGATTGTGTGTCACTTCGTACACTGCGTACTTTAGGTATGCACACCTAAATCACGATTTCACGAATAATACAACTTAACTGTTCCCCCGTACTGCTCAAATTTATAATTTATTAAAAATAATGACAAATTAGGTTAACATAAACAGCTATCGGCACTGCATACAACATAAGAGACAACATATTAATCTGGGAAACCACTGCCCCTTTTGCAAAGATGTTACGTATTTAAGGTACTATCAGCATGGAAGTTAAATTTTATGGGAATTTAGGTAAGATGTTTATTATATGCTCCGAAGATTTTACACATGTATATAGTAAATAATCTTTCAGATTGAGCCCTATTTTCTGAAATTAAAGGTCAACGAAAAGTAATTATAATGCGGCTAGAGAGAAGGATTAATCTAAAGATCTTTATATCTTACTTGAGTTACACAGAAGGATTCCTATGTTTATTATAGACATCCATACGTCCCCGAAGTAAAACCAAATTCAATTTATTATAGATCAAATTTTCCTACGTATACTGTTTAACGAATTCAGTTATAACTTTGATATAAGGTGGATATCATAATTTTTTCACTCCCGAAATAAATTACCATTAATCTTTACATCTTATGACGAGAGAATCGATTCAACCGGAGTTTCGGGGAAGCCGGAAGAAATTTAGCAACAAAAAAAATCACACAGTAATAACCATTTCTCAAGTCAGTAGATTAAGGTTCACTCAAAGTACAAACAGGAGACGTCAGTAAAGCAATTTTTAATTAATCCATTATTCACGAAGATGGAAACAGATGCTGAAATCCAAGATTATAGGCTAATCCATGAATGGACTGGTTAAACGTCTCAAACGGTGAAAGTTAGTAGAAAATCTGAATGCAAAAATAAAAATTTCAAAAGACATTAAGGACTAATAATATTAATAGAAAATAAATGAGAGATAGTTAAAGCCGTCATTATTGTTTTGCATACAACCAGTAGATCCAAAGCCGTTTTTATTTCGAACCGGAATAATCAACTGAAACCAGTCTACAATACAACTGAAAAAGAATGTAGAAAATAATAAAGAATGTACTATTTAGGCAAAGCACATTCAGGATAAATAATATAATTATATCATACCGAACATAAAATTATGCGCTTGCAAAATGTATCTCATTGACATCCAAAAATGCATGCAGGATGTATGGAATTCAGAATATGAAGATAAGGTGAATTGAGTATAGGCGTGTAGCACGAAAGCGGGTTGTAATAAATCTGGCTGATCGGATATAAATTAATCTAGCTTACCAGAGGGCACAGAGGACAACATGTGATATACCTGAAATAACGGCGCAAACTTAAAAAGGTGTTTAATTACATCAAAACAAGAAAAGAGTTTGCGTGAAAGAGATGTGAAAGAATGCGTAGTTTCAGAATTTGAGGCGCTCGAAATTACGACGGCTTCATCTCAAATGACGTCATATCTTGTTAAATAATGACTTAAGCGGTGTTGGCCTAGAAAATCACAATCGAAGCAAGAGGCTTATCTAATACATCCATTTGAGAAGTGTTCATGATTGATAATGCATCTTACAAGGGATTTCTGTGCTTTCTCTAGTAAACAATATGTGTTCCTTGACAATGAAATTCTTAGGCTGCGAAACCTTTCTATGGTGGCCGAGCGGTCTGCGGCGGTAGGCCATTGGCTCGAAGGTCCCGGGTTCGAGTCCCGGCATGGGTGTGGATTTTAACAGCTAAAGACGAATCGTGACGGGCCGCAATCCAAAGTTACTAGACTGGCCCATATAAAAACAAAGTTTTACCAATCGTAGACATTGCAAAAATGGGGATGTATTTGGTACTATTTCGACTGTGACTTGCTAGGCCGACATTGCATACGTCATTTGTGACAATGCCTTTATAATGTTGAATGTTTGTACCTTCGAAACTGCACATATTTCAAAATATCTTCAAAGCAACTTTTTTTTTGTTTTGTTTTTATATGAGGTTTCTTGCGCCTTTGTTTGAGGGACGCACTGTATAATCAATATTGCGGATGAACTATATTTTTACTAGATACGATTCTTTTCGTGGAACAACGATTTCGAATGTGCCTTAAGATTGTAATATTCATGTGAATCCATTTTGTGTTTCTATATTATCGTATTCATTCTGTTGTATTCTTTACAATGTGCTCTTAAATAAATAATTCATATGTAGTTAATTTTAATACTTTTAATTATATCTAGAGTTACCTTTATGTTTGCATTTACTTGTCGCTTATTGTGTTGCTCTGCACTCTTGTAGATGGCTTATGTGGGCCGAGACGAGACAAAATGTGAAATGTATAAGTGCGGAGGTTCCAAGTGGTATACTTCCTCCAGGGTATAGTGGTACCCTAACAGACGTGAAGGTTCAAGGCAAACGGTGGGGACCTGATGATGAAATTTATAACCGTCACAAGGACCTTAGAGATAAGGTAAGCACTACAAATCTAATAGTTTATTTTGCTTTCGTCTGTCGTCGTAATTCCTTCGTACTACTGTATTTTAATAATCTCTACTAGCTAGATAGTCCATGTCTCATACCTCTCACTATTACTGTTCCTTCTCGTTAGTCGTGTAATTTTTACCTGGTTTCAATAAGCTATAAGTGTCGTACAAGGTTTTGAATTTTTCCTTTGCTCTTACCTTCTTTAGCACTGCCCTTAGAATTTTCCAGTCGATTGAATACGATATTCAAATCAATGAATGCTACATACACTTCCTTACATTGTTTTGCTTCTCTTCCTTTTGTTCGGAACAAACCAATATCAGCTTTATTTGTCGCACCATAGTTTTCATAGAAGAATCGATGCTGAGTGGTTCCGTGAAAGTAGTAGTGTTCGGAGCATTGTGTTTCGAAACAAGGTACTTATAAACAATATACAGTTATCTGTCCAATAATATTCCGTGATTTATTTCGCTACTTCCTGTTCATATAGCATGACTGTAATACAATTGAGTCGTCCGCTTGCAAAACCTGTTATACGATTTAGTTGTCTTTGCAAGTGAACTGTTTTTAACAGGTTTTCAGCGTGTAGCCATTGCAATTTTGACAGGTTTTGCTAAAGGACGTTGACTCTCTCATTGAGGTTTTACTCATGGCTATCTTCAGATCTTTGTAGAGGGCGCTGAAACATTTCAAACTTGAGATTTTTTTTTAAATGTCGTTTAACAGGTTTTGCAAATAGACGACTCAATTATAATCCACCCCGTATTCTAGTGGTTAATGTCGAGGGCGCTATATCAGCATTCGTGAGGCAAACAGATTCGAATCCTGCTACCAGGCATCGTTACAGATGTTTTCATAACTTCCTCCAGACGAACGCCGATAAGGTGCCTGGAATATGCCCCTGAGCTCTGTCTTCCTCGTCCATTTTTCCGGAATATCCTCCTCCATACTGGTGAAGGGTTTACGCCGTTGCTACCTGTCAATCCCATATAATGTGAATGAAATAGTAATACATTTGCTTGTAAGGTGTTTCTGTTCGTTGCCATAGAAATCAAATGGTGTAGACATATGTAATATCACAGATAAAGGTTATCTGAGTAATTCTGTGAACCACTCAGCCTTCCTAGTTCTTTCGCTGACTTATAAGTATTCAGGAATGCGTGACATTCGGGCGCGAGATGACCGCATGTTTGATGTAAAAGAGTACGAGTAGGAGTTGATTGGGGGACAAATGTACTACATTGGATTCTCAGAGGAGGAAAAAAACGACCGAGACGACGTCCAAGTGTAAGATGGGTAGATGAAATCAAGCTTTTTTCAGGAGGTACGTGGATAAGGATAGCAACAGACCGAGATATGTGGAAAGAAAAGGGGGAGGCCTTCATCCAGCAGTGGATAGAAAATGGCTGAATATGGTATATATAAAATAGGTGAAATTTTATTAGAAAGGAAAGGAATTGTACTTACGTAGTATCTTGACGAAAATCGCGTACACAATTACACACACAACACTATAAAGTCACTTTAAATTTTCAGCTTCAGCCATTTTCATTGTAGAAAGGAAAGAAGTTCACTGAACACACGTTCATAGTTTGAAGAGAGAGAAAAACAAGATGGCGGACGTCTACTTCAAAAACAATTGACGATGCTTATATGATTGGCGAATGCAGCTTAGAGGAGATTTTAATGCTTGCCCGATTAAACCATTTAATTCCTTCACAATGAAATTCTTAATCACAAACATTACTTAAATAGATTTATTGGATACTAGTTACCCTAACCCGACACCGCTTGCGTCATCGTGTGTCGACTTATGACGTCATTTGTGACTTTCAGCTCTTGTATCTCAGAAACTAATTAGATTTCGGAATTGTTTTCAAAGAAACTTTTTTTTCTTCTTGTTTTGAAGTAAATAACAACTCCTGAAGTTTGCGCCACTATTCCAGCAGGGTTCCCACTCACCTGGAAAACCTGGAATAGTCAGGGAATCCAGCTTAGCACTAAAAAGTCCTGGAAAAGTCAGGAAATTTCACTAAAAATATCTGAAAACCTGGAAAAGTCAGGGTATTTTATAGCTTATTATTTGAAGTTCATTTAGCTACAGCAGGTATTTAATGTTAGATCGTTTTTGAAATTACTTGGAGGCCAATGTGCCGACCATGAAGCAATTTAAGAAAAGAATACAGTGAAATATTTTGATGTATCTTTATTTTCATGCAAACTATGATCTTTATTTTCCCATGGAATTATGATATATATATACAAAATGGGGTACCTGGAAATTTCTGAGTAGTGACCTGGAAAAGTCAGGGAATTTGATCTTGGCAAATAAGTGGGAACCCTGTCCAGGTACATCCTGTATAATAAAGATATATTGAAAAAATGAACTCTTAAACTTTTACATCAAACATGCTGTCACTTACACATCTAGCGCCAAAACATAATGCTCCTAGAATTCAACACTTAGAAATATTCATTGATGAAAAAAAGTTATTATATTTAGTAATATCCATAGTACATCTTTTTCAAACACTATAATTTTGCGGCTTTAGGAAAACGGAATCCTTAAAATTCGGTAAACATATTTTGTTCTTTGATGCTCGACTTGAATTTTTTTATCTTTTTTATATAGTTTCATTGTATTCATAGCGTTGTTTGTGTTTTTGTAGGTTGCAAGAGGAAACTGTGTCCTCACTCTACACTCAGGAGAGGGTATAACGCATCATTTTCTCATCTTCGCATTGAAGAAATTCACTGGTGGAATGGGAGATGAAGATGATTATCATAATATGAAGAGTAATTTAATCTGGCAAGACTATTTTACAAAAGTAAGGCTCTTATTTTGACAGTTTTATTTCTAAAGTTTTCCGATAAAATGTTAGTTTTCTATGTTATCTTCTCATTACACGAAGATATTGTACATGTGAAAACGAGTTAAAATGTTTACAGAGAAAATACTCCCTGGAGTATGTAACGTATAATAGTCATGCTATCTTAAAGTATTTGTCGTCAATGTAAGAGTTTTATCTCTGGGGCTTGGTGTTTTATGGATTCTTGGGATAGTCGACTTAAATGTTTGACCCCCCCCACCCCCCCCCCTCCCCCCCGAATGGAGTAGGTGAAAACTGCTGTAGCTACAGTGACTCGACTCGATTTGATTTCAGTCCGGAGAGCGAAGTTTTGCCCATTCTCCGATACTGTTCTGTGAGTAGAAGATTCATTTAATATTACTTAAGTGTGCTGTTTTTAAGTCATAAACATTGATCGGGAGATCTGAGATACTTCCTGTAATAGTAGTGTGTAATAAAAACAAATTGTAATCGTCTTCATCCGTAGAGAACTGTTATTTATGTGGAGATGTCTTTCGCCATCTGCCTATTGGCTTCTTAAGCACCAATAACAGGTTTTATGCATACAAGGAAAAGAAAAACCTTCACATAAAAGTCGTTGGTGCTTAAGAAGCCATTAGGCAGATGGTAAAAGACGACTCCACATAAATTACGGTTTTCTACCCTTTGAGGACGATTCCAATTAATTCAAGATACGTTATTGAGATAATAAATTTTGCCCTTCGTTGCCATAATATGTCGCTTAAGAAATAAAGTTTTGTGTACCTACAACGGTAGTGAAATATATTTCGTAGTATCTCTAACTCTTAGAAGCAGTTAGGAAAACTGTACCTTTAATAAATTTTAGGTAATTTTGACCCTTATCTGTAAGATTGATATTCGTGTTTTGTGTTGCGTAAACTACCAGTAAATCATTTTTTTTTTATTTACATAGATATTTTAGCCTTAGAAACAGGTAGAAACAGCAATAACAAACAACTAAATTTCATAAGATGTAGTATTATTAACAAGAAAGTTCCTAGATTTTCTTAGTAAATAAACTAACTAAATAAATAAAGCGCCTCACAAACTATGTACAGTTAAGTTTTATCAAGTGCTAAAAGACTGACTTAGGTAGAAAACGTGAATACATTTCTTTTAGTGGCACGAAATTTCGTACTCCTCCCATCATAAAGAAACGTATAGTTCTGTAAAGAGTAACGAACTTGCGAAAAGAGATAAAGTCACAAACGAACAACCTTGGTAACAATATAACGACTTTGCAAAGTATATACTTACTAGTATAAGTATTCCCTTTACCATTAATTGCGGTTAAATTCTCGTTAATCCTCGGTTAGTATTATTAGAGGAAAGTTGGGAATGTTAGACAAGGTTGCCACAGACCTTGAGGGAGAGGGACTTATTGGCCAATATAATATCTCAGATAAATTGTCTTGATAGGATTCAATGACTCGGGAGAAGGAAGATCGTGGGCTTGCTTGTAAACCGTAAGGGTGCTTCAGTAGACTTAATGAAAGCCTTGAGACGGTCCTTTGGCTATGTAGGAGTTGTAGTTTAACAGCAGGAGCACCTACAATGAAAACCATGATTAGAACGCTTATGCAGTTTCTGTTGAGAAGTCGCAGTTAGTTAACATATAATAGACTGGGTGCGAAGTCGGGTAGATCAGTGTTCCGCAGTCCTTTTCTCCTCGCGGCGCACCATGAGTCAACACGACACATCAAAATGTTAATCCCCACCAAAATATACATTGCGTAGCATTAATGATATAAGTGTGCCATTAGAATTATGTCACAATATAATAAATAGTTATTATTATTACATTATTCCCAATACACTGGTATTCTTCTGTAAATTTAGTATTACTACTGTTATTATTATTCAATTTTATGTATAATTTACATTTAATTTCTTAAATAGGTAGATATTCGCGGTATATAGCAGACATGGGGTGTCTTATTTAAGTCATCATAGCGACAGAGCGAGATATACAAACATATAGAAAGCTATAATTAGCGGTACTTAATTTACTTTTGGTAAAAGTTTGCGGCACACCGGTTATGGAATATTGGGATAGTCAACTCGAAATAATCGTTAATGAAGTTGCGATTAACACTAAGATTAGCAGTTTCACATACATTTACCTTAGGCTCTGGCCGACACCTTCTATAATCCTTTCCCCTCCCCTATCCGGGCCTGCGCCTTAGATGCTTGAATAAAATACAAATACATTGGGATGGTAACATATTAATTATGGCTGCGGGAACAAAAGGAAAACGTTATTGTAAACTTTATTTTCTATGGGCTTTTTAGTAACTACAGACTTCGGCCCGTCACGATGTTATAAATGCGATGAATTTAAAATCCCCAGCATTCATGCCTGAGCCCGGATTCGAACCCGCAGCCTCATAAACTGCGACCTTGCGCCTTAGCCCACTTGGCTATCGAAGTCGACAGGAACAGAACGTATAAAATTACATGTTGGCAACTAAATATATATATTTTCGTACTTTACATGAAAATAGGCGAGTTTAAAATCAAAAATTTTTAATAAAATAATTATTAGAATGAACACAAATTTCAGAAAATCATATCAAGTGCTGCTGTTCCCTGTTCGTCTTCTTCTTTCAAAATGGTCCTTATGAAACACTTACATGAATACATAAAATTATTCCAAATGTAGGTTTCCTTATCTTGTAGTCGGTTGCGAAGCAAAATAAATAGTTCCCTTGCTACGCAATTAAGCCCTATATGTTGATCGATAGGCAACTCAAAAATCACTGAAATTACTCTGGGCTAACGTGTGTTATCATGTAAATAACGTCCAGGGTTATTCCTAAGTCATACTAGGGAAATCTCGAGATGGTACCTTGAATTTAAGTCGTAACCGACTCCTTCCCGCATAAATTCTCCTACCCTGTCCTGGCCTGAGCCATAGATGCCGAAAGACCATAATTCAAATTGCACAGTAGTGAGACACTGTTACTGAGGTCTGTACACAGCCTTACGTTAACATGTGTTTACATTTTCTTTCTAAAACCCGATAAAAAAACATTAAATCCGATAAAACCCGCGTGGTCCGAAACACTTCATCAGTTTTATCTTTCTGTGCAATATAAACTATATTCGTAAGCCACTCTTAAATATTTACAAATATATAAAAGAAATATTTTTTAACAAGAATAACCTACGCATATTGAGATAGCATACGGTATAGTTCAGGATCTAAAACAATCAGGTCGTATGTGATCTCGTATCCTAACCTTTTCTGCAACCTGAATAGCAATATTACAAAGCGGGTTGCATCATATTTGAGGATAACATTTTAATATTTATACCTCTCATAAATAAGGTCGTGCAGAGTTTGGCTTTTTAGTTCCCGAAATATAATGGTGAGAGGACCCCTTCACACACACACACACTAGACATAAGTTCTTTATATAGATAAGGATTTTGTGAATGTGGCTTATTTATTGATTGTATGTATACTACTACATAGTATTCTGTATTTTTTGAAGCCAGTTTCAGAAGCTGCTCAGGTTGTGTGCATGAAGAAAGCAAATGGAGAAGCAGGTCATTTGAGTGCATGTTACATTGGAGGAAAATTACTGCTCTGTGTTGGTTCGAAGAATGTCCATCTTTTGATAACAAAAAGAAGTAAGGGAATATTCTTTTGAAATTTACTAGCAATAATTAAGGTAGTAGGTATTTTATGTTAATGGAGGAAGCCTTCACATTTTCCCCTAACACGCGTTGCTTCTATTTGTAGATGAAGTTCTGCCTTTATAATAAATAATAATAACCACTGGCGTGACAGGCCGATGGGCCCTGAGCCTGCCCCAACGCCTTCTGTCCGCGGGTGGTGGAACTGCGTCCACCTGAGTGACGACTGTGTGATCAGTACAGCGCGCCATCTGACCACGAATAGGCGTATCAGGGGCTTTCTAGACCGAGTGTGGTCATCACGTTTTTATTCACGTGACTCTCCAATTTGCCTCACGAAGCTGGGTGGACGACGAAAAGTTGGACTCCAGCTGGGGATTGTACCCGGGGCCACGCGGAATGAGTCCTGCTGCAGGCAATCATGACAGGTTTTCCAGGGTCGTCGTCAGTTCCAGCGCGGTCTGAAACTTGAAACTTGAATAGACAGCGGTCGGAATAAACGATTGGAAACTTTCGAGAACAAGAAAGGGAATATGAGAAACTTAGTCACAGCGAAGGACAGCGGAAAACCGATTTTGTGCGTGCTACCTTCTGTTTGCAAACCGATTGAGATCAAGTACCAGGTGTGCCGGTTAATAATTCTTATTTATTTTAAGAGATGGCACTGGAAACAAGGGTTGGTTTATATTTATAGTCTCATTTCTGATATAATTTTGTTGCTATGACAAAACCTTTCAAAACATCATTGATGTTAAACGATTTCGAGTTCGCGTCATTTTTTTTTAATTTTTTTTTTTCGTGTGGTAAACATGTCGAGTTTTGAGCCAAGTAAAGAGCATTTGCGGCACGTACTGCTTTTCTTGTTCCATCAAAAGAAAAACACGAGTGAAAGCCGTCGTATACTTGCGGAAACTCACGGTGACAATGTCCTAATCCAAGACACTTGTGTGCATTCGTTTAGACGATTCAAAAGTGGTGATGTCAGCTTGAAAGACAAAGAACAACCAGATCAACCAAAAAATTTGAAGATGTCGAATGGCAAGCAATGTTGGACGAGGACGGTTCTCATTCATTCCACAGTTTTCTAGCTCGTTTCAAATTCAGTCGGGGAACATTGATTTCCTTTTGAACTTTTTACATGAAACCTACTTGCCCCCGAGTGTGGCTCCAACTTCACCTAAACAACAAGAGCGAGAGGAACAGAAACGCAAACAAATTGAAACGAGAAACTTATCACAGGTCCCTCTCATCCAATAACTCATTGACTTCAGTGCTGTTCGTGTTATAAATAAACTGTATCCACAAGAACAGTTTCCCTTACAATCTGAAATTCATTCGCTGTTCAAAAGTATACTCTTTGTGATGTATATGCGACACATGTACATTTACTTTGATGACAGTACACATTTTATGCAGAAAATCAGCTGAAAAAAATTCCACAAGTATATCAAATTGGTCTCAGTTTTATAATGCGCTTTCAGAATTTAAACCGTGGTTTAAATTATTAAAAAATCAATCAGAAAAAGAGCTCAGTGAACGACAAATGGCACGCATACAAAAAAAAATGGGAAGTGTAACCAAACATGTAAGTCGGAAACGAAAGCAGCAGCAGCCACCACACCTGATAATGTGAAAATCCGAGGTAGTAAACGGAAAGAAGAAGAACCTACCACTGAAGATATAGTAACAGGATATTTAGTCCGATAACTTCCATTGCCTCCTCCTCCTCCACTTCAACTATAACCCCAGCAAAGAGAAAGCAGTTTACCAAAACAAAACCAACTACAAAAAGGAATAATCAAGTGAGAGAAGAGTCTGATACAGAAAAACAACAGCAACGTTTTATAACTTCACCAACAGTGAGCGATTTGTCATGCACCTCTGAATCCGCTGCTCTCCCTCTCCATGACGATCAGTTTGAGTGAAAGGATTTTAATTTACCCACTCAAATAACAACAAGAGTATTTTCGACGACGAAGAAGGGGAAGAATATGAAGATGCTCAATCAAATGTACTTGGTGAGTTTGGTTTTGTTGAGATTTAGTGTGGTGTTATGTCTATTCCGTCCGGATCAAGTGCAAGTGAAATGTTAACGTTCCGCCCAACAGAAAACAACACCTGTTTGAAAACCACACTCTTTTCAGCTGTTGAATTTGAGTACAAAAATGCGGTATGGATTAATAATTCAAAACTAAAAGTTGAACATGGCAACACAATTAATTTTAATAAACAACAAGATTGTTTATTCTTGCCAATAAATTTGTCACCATATGTTTTATGTGTGCAATCATTATACACATACTCTTAAAGTTCAAAATATTGTGTTAATGTAATGTGTATATTGACAAATTAGTTATGGGCTAGATGGCTATAATGTTGCCGAACATGTGTTTATCGATCTCCGGAGATTCACCAAATAAAATCGTGAGCATCGCAGTGATGAGTTCGTTAGCAATGTTGATTCCTCATCTTCAGCCGTTTCCAAAATTATTTACACTTTAAGCTTACATTATGATAGCAATATATCGAGGTTATAATCGGATCGATCCCTGCTCATGCCATGTGGGCTTTGTGGTGGACAAACACCGTGTGCGTGGGTTTTCTCGGGGTGCTCCCGTTTCCTCCCACTTTCTTCATTCCACCAATTCACCCCATCATCATTCATACGGCCTGAGCCATAGTTGCCTAAAGGCCTTAAAATAAATTCAAAATCGAGGTTATAAATCGTGTGCGATTTACTTTATTTCGCCGTGAGTATTTCAACAAAATCTTATTTTGTTTGCTAGTTAATCATCAAGTTGAATTATGTCAATATAACGAAAAAGACCAAATTTATTAATGTATAAAATTCGATCTATGAACTTGTTTATTCGCAATAATCAATACACTTTTTTTTTGTGCTACAACCTGCAACTTTATCGTCAAAAGAAGTTAATTTAGTAATAACCAAAATTTTTGCAGGATATTAATCAAAAAGTTGTGAGTAATCTTACTCAAAATGTCATTATTGAACATTACGAAGAGTTGAAAGATAGTAATAATGCTTATGAGTCGTTTTCATGTTCATGATAAATTTTACGAAGATACAAAACCTTACTCACTTACTAATATTTGGATCTATAAAAGCGTATCTTGTTTTCAGGTGATATTGAATTATACAAGGAATCGAGGTACGCTGTTGCTACAGAAGTGGCTAAAGCGATTCTACATGTTTTGGAAAGTCTAGAGGAATCTACATTTTCTCTTCTTATGAATTTTCTGTGTCATACAAGATACACAGCTACACTGGAACTTCTACAACCTACTTATCAACATGTGGAAGATTTGTCGCACTTAGATGGACCAGAGTTAAGGTATGAAACGAATCGTTAGAACTGATTTCCGTTCTCTTACCTTCGAATTTAGATGGGTCTTTCGTTGTGAGTTTTATTTTGATAGATTATGAATAATTTTGCTTTTAGTGATTGTGTTTTGTTGTCGACAAATCCTTCATACTAAGTTTCATCTTATTTGATCGTTTCTTTTCTTTTCGGCGTAATGTACGATTTTTAGTATTACCAGTACCAGTAAGTTTTCATCATCTTCCTTATCTGGCGGTCGTTGTTCAGTTGGTAAATCCTTGTTTTCGCATTCGGAAGGTCAAAGTTTCGAACCCAGTGGCCGTCCATATTTACTGAGATTTTCTTCCACTCACATGTCTTTTCATATATTACAACAGCACTATCCCGGCATTAGCTTGTGGTGTCACCGAGGAAGAACACTGGGGAAAAGAAACTCACTTAGGTTCGGTGGACACTAGGATCTATCCCAGAATCTTCCGAATGCGAAGCCAACACTCTTACCAACTGAGCTACGGTTCTCGGTCGTTAAAATGGTGTTTCAATTTTTGTGAGAACCTTGTAAACTTAATACTTTTGATGTTTCTTCCTTTAACTACTACCGTGGGCCAGTGGTTACGGTCACAGATTTCGAACAGTTACGGTCACAGATAGGAAGAAAATTGTAGCTGAGCTACCGGCCATCCCACCTACTCCCACCAGACGATTCCCGAGATGTTACCAAAACTAAGCTCCTTACCCTTGCATAAGTGATGTCAATCCCCAGACATGTGATGTGCTTACAGGGCTGCCTATCTAGCCATAGAAAAATAGGTGAAAGTTTCTTCCTTTAAGCACAATTCTTTTTCCTTTTAAGACATCTCTTTCAAATGTATGTAAACTAAAGTAGACCAGATGCAGTGTTTTTGTATCACTGCTTTTGAGATTGCCGTTTCTAGACTTTCTTTTAGTCTTTGATCAATAAATAATGTTTGTAAATGAGCATAAATCGTGTGTCACTTCTACATGTTGTAACCTTACTAAAGGGGGGGAAAATACAGAATTGTCAAATTGTTTATTAGGAGGTCCATCATTTTATTAAATATGCCAACTTTGCAATAGCGTTAGCGATGCAGAGTTGAGTTTATCAGAACCAATAGAAATTTGAATTTGTAGTTTATTGTAGAAACTTTATTTGTATTCAAAGTCCACCATCTGATGACGTCACGGCGTCATGCTCCACTGACTGTCTGAACTCCCGCCACATCCTTAGTTCTCCTTTAACTATATTTTAATTCTTACACAGTATTTTATTTGGGGGAGAGGCGTGGTTGGGATTTCACCTTTTCTGTTAAAGATATCCTGTTTACGAAATGCCGCTCGACCCAAGTACGGATGAACGCGAGATGCGAGTAGTCTCGCCTCGTCTCATCTTACAAACGAGATTTAACTCAGTTTTGGTTGTGTGCAGTATTTCTGTTGTTACTGTTTCTGAAGATTAACTTGTGAGGGATCCGAATCATCGGAATGTCTTGATTTTTAAGAAAAGCTGGGAAGGATAATTTGTTTGACTTTTGAACTAAGCAAACTTGACAAAGTTAGGAACTTAAAAAACGTAACCAAACTCTGCGATTTGACACACAATTCGATTTTTTTAATGGCCTTTAGGCATCTAAGGCTCAGGCCGAGATAGGGGAGGGGAAAGGATACTGGAAGGTGTCGGCCAGGGCCTAAGTTGAAGATACCATCCTGTCATTTACTTGATGTGATTGAGGAAGAACCTCAGTCAGGATGGTCGGCCACTGAGATTGAGCTCACGACCTCCCGAACGCTCTACCATTGAGCCACGGCCGCTCAGTGACACCCCATTGAGAGACAGAACGTAGCCAGATACATCAATGTAATGGGTGATGTATGTTCAACATTTCGTGTGTCACTAACCTTTCATGATGGAAGATCGCTTCTCAGTTCAGGTATCTTCCCAGTTATTGTCAACACCTTGGATAACACCGAAATTTTAAACCTGGCGGTGCCTCACAATACGTGACCAACACTGAAATTTTAAACCTGGCGGTGCGGCGGCGGCGTTACGCTAGGCTGGAGTTTTATCTGTTACACAAATTCAGCAACCGCCGTAGTGTAACGAATGTCACTTCCTGCCAAAACTTGATCTGTCACTTCCGTTACCTTTAATGGTTTTTGAGAGTCCTAGAAGAACATAGTAATGTTTAATTATACGAAGATAATAAAGGGGAAAATACTAAAAGTAACAACGCTAATCATACTTAGTAACACAAGCGAGTGAATTCGCTTTAAAACTAGAAATAGAATAGTGACGAATGTGTTAGTTTAGAGGCAGAGTATTGGAAGCGGGTACATTGTAGTTTTCGTTTCCTTATTTCAGATTTATTGCTTGGAGTCGGCCGTACAAGGAAAGTGGCTCTTCATATTGCTCCATACCTCCACATGTAGGTATTGAGATTGCTTCTGTTTTGGGTTTCAAAACAGTCCCCTATCAAATCATCCGTCCGGAAGAAGTTGAGCATCGAATGTCACAGGTAAGTGTTTGATCTTGTACTCTATATGTGAAATACAGTTAACGTAGACCGGATGAATATTTGAAGTTTCCAATCGAGTTGATTGTGAGAATATGCCAGCACGCGATAGGATTTTTTTTAAAGGGTAGTAGAGGGTCTGCTCCGTAAGTGGGAAGTCCGGGTTCGATCTCCGTGTAGGGCAAGTTTTTATCTTTAAGAACTGCTGATATTAATTATTAATATTTATTTGTACTTTTTAAACTTATTTTTAACGTTTTAACGCGCTTTGGAATTCTGCATACTTCATGGACATATAATGTCGAGCGAGCGAAGACGTGTTGTGCTAAGGTCATGTTATACGTTTATTATTGTCACTTTAATGGGATCCCATTCCGGATTTTTACCCCTTAATAAGGTAAAAGCAACCAATCAGCATGCTTCTTGACACTACTGATGCCCAACTCAATTGGAAATTCGTAAATTTCAGGCCGGATAGGTAGTAAATAAGACAGATTTTAATTTTAACTGTTCGACCATGTGTAACTCCGTCTCATGATCATCATTGATAATTGTTATGAGTTTCTGTTAACGGTGTGATAAGTGCGTATTAGTGCCCGTTAATTTCTATTTATATTTATCTTATATTTGTATGATAAAGTGAAAATAAAGGATATTAATGTATGCAGAAGAAGAGGAGATAGTAGCGTGCAGGTACACAAAGAAATAAAAGGGGGGTTAACTTTAGCTGATAAGGTACGGTCACGGGTAAGAGTTGAAAACTTGAAATAGGAGCAGCTGTGCAACCATACTTAAAGTAGGTAACAGTGTGTTCGTGTCATAAAGGAGAGAAAACTATTACAGTAGCCAAAACAAATATCGGAAGGTGACGTGAGGGAGGAGAAAGTTATAAGGTAGCTTCTGAAGGACATTTGCGGGAAAATAATATTAGTAATGGATTAAGGTTAATGTAAAGCAACGATCTCGAACAAACGATGGCAGCACTGCCTACATATATGTCCATATATTTCGTATTTTTGTTTTTCTTCATTGTTGAAATCGCTTGATTATTGTTGTGAATATCAAAACCCTGTAACAATGAAGAAAGAAGAAAATTAAAAACCGGCATCGATCGAACTCTTGAATTGGTTATGAACTTTCTTGCCTGAAAGTTAGAACTCTCTAGGCTTGAATTTGTGGGAGCAACATTGAAATTTCGTGTAACAATAAAAATACAGTAGACATATACGGAGATAGTGCTGCCATTTTTAGTTGGGAGATCGTTGCTTTACATTAACCTTAAAAATAAGAACCTAACACTAAGAAGAAGTGTATGAAGGAAAATAGTTAACGAAATACTACCCAAGAAATAAAAAAAGAAAAAAGGACAACGAAGAAAAGCCGATGTGCAGCGATGTTGCAGCAGTTTCGGCCAGGGACATGATTGGAGGGAAAGAATAGTAAAATACGTGTGCTCCCATCTCTTTGTAACTGCGGCAGCTGATTGAGAATTGAAATTTTGCAGGATACTGACACGGACGGAAGATTTCTTTAAAAATATGCTTTCCAACTATATAGTACAATATGGGGGTTTCATTTGAAAATTTTAAGTTGATGCCCACAGTAGAAAGGGGGACCATTTGTGTGTGTCCTTTGTAATACCGACTCTATTGTTTGTAAAACTACCATGTTCACCTGTCATGTAGGTTTATTGTACACAATAGGGAGATTAATGATGTGAGGATGATAAATGATCCTGCGTGACGTTTTAATCGGCTTATCTCGTCACTTTTGACAGGTGCTGTCAGTTTGACATGAACAAAGCGGTGCCGCTACAATGGTGGGTGACGATATACTAGGGCATAG